>VUQG01005875.1:19391-31902 GCA_015106755.1 Etia nguti | reverse complement strand
TTTTTTTTTTTTTTGTTTTTTTATTTTTGTTTTATTTTTTTTTTTTTTTTTTTTTTAGGTTTTTTTTTTTTTTTTTGTAAGAAAAAAAATTACAATTTGAACTCTGTATACAGCTGCGTTACTGGCTCTTTCTCTCTATTCATGACCATACATAATAAAATGTAATGAAAAACTATCTGCCGTTTGTCTTTTTTGTCCCTTTGCTACAGGGTAACAAATAATTACACTTTTATTTTTTTAGCCACGTGAGTTGCGCCTTTCAATGTAATGAAATGTTACACTGGTTAATTTCACGCTGTGCTCTTCGAGGGAGTTACAGTCTGCACAACATACAAAAACATGAACCTGTGATTTAGTTCACTTCTTCTAGTTGCGTGGGTTGCTTTATCATATCAGCTTCTGTTGCTGCACTGATAATCTGACTTGCAAAGTCATGCATGTCCACGTGTATGTTTATAATTTTTGTTATATGCAAGAAAGCCATTTGACTCCATCATCTATTCTTTCCTCCACCTGCTTCCTTTAAGCGTTACAAAAGTAGACTGGTAAGACGGGGAGAAGGAACAAAATAAATGTTGGGAAGGAAGCTCGGCTGTGGCTCAGTAGGTAGAGCAGGTTGTCTACTAATCAGAGGGTTGGTAGTTTGATCCCTGGCTTCTCTAGCCTACAAGTCAAAGTATGTTTAGCAAGATACTAAATCCCAATTTGACCTCAGTACATTCATTAGAGTGTTAGGTGAAGAGAAAGGTGTTTGGGTGAATGAGACTTGTAGTAAGAAAGTGCTTTGAGTGCTCTAATAGTTAAACAGTTCTGTGTAAATAACAAAGGTGTATGAAATGCAAGTATAAAAGAAAAAAACATATTTAAGACTGGGGAAAAATAAAAAGGGACATGTAATGAGGAAATTACTCACGTTTTCCAATGAGATCAATTGGTTAGCCCACATTCAGCACAAGGAGACTTTGATGTTTCCTAAATCTTTCCCTTGATAGGAAATCAAATATTTGAACTGTAAAACTGTCAACTCAAGCATCAAGAAATAAAAACACGACATACACAAAACTGCTTGCTGACGTCAATGTGAGATTCGCCGCATGCAATTCAAAACTACAACTCCCAAAGTGCATTTCGAAGCGTGACCGCGTTCTTTGAACCGGAAATGCAACAGCATCCCCGGTCTGTTTATGTTTTGTGGGAGAAGTTTTGATTTTTATCTGTTTTAACCGCTCCAGTGCTTTCAAGCTGAAAACCGCCAGACGGTTAGATTCTTATTAAAAGACTCACAACGAAATAAAAGTAAGCTTTTTACAGTTTTATCAGCACTGAATTCAAAGTAGACCATGTAGAATCAAATGCGTAACGCAGTTAAGTGCTCTGCAGCTAGCCGAGCTAGCTAGCGTTTGTTCCCGGTTAAGTTGAAATATATATATTTTTGTCAGGGGTTTACACATGAAAACTACATCACTTGTGATATTAAATTACTATGCTTTCAGTTGGTGCATTATACTCTAAATATCGTCATGTATTGGGAGGTACAGCTATCTGTGCTAACTTAGGCCGATGTCGGCTAGCTAGCGAGGCCTGTGGTTGTTACACCTGTTTGGGTGAGCGTACATAATGCACACTTTGATGTAGTTTAATGAACTTTAAATATTTCCTCTGACCTTGTCGATTCATTACTGACATTTTGACCCACACCAGCTGGCCCCTCCACTGCCTGTCACAATGCCCGCCCTGCTTGAGAGACCCAAGCTGTCCAACGCGATGGCCAGAGCTCTCCACAAACACATAATGAGGGAAAGAGAGCGCAAGAGACAAGGTGCTCTCTCATTTTGTGTGTGTGTGTGTGTGTGTGTATGCGCTTTAAAAAGTAGTTTAGCCCGAGTGTGTTTAAGGATTCTCGTAGAAGTAAGCAAGCACTGTTAAGATGTTGAGCTGTATTTGGATAGGTAATATTCCTGGTCACAATTAAATATCAGCCAACCAGAGTATAAATTGTTTTTAGCATTTAGTCAATAAAACAAATTAATTAACTTTTCTTGTTCTTTTTTGTAATTCTGGAAAATTTGACTAAGGTCTGCCTCATTTAGATTAAAGTCCTATGTGTATGCATGTATCCTTCCAATAATCTATCCACCCATGATTGTGATTTACTGTGTAATAATACACTCGCCTGCTAGTTTGTTAGGTACAAATATATAATCATCCAGTGCATTTACCATATCTACATGGTCAAGACGACCCGCTGAAGTTCAAATTGAGCATCAGAATGAGGAAAAAATGTGATTTAAGTGACTTTGCTCAAACGATATTACAACCAAGGTTCACTGAATGCACAACACGTCAAACCATGAAGCAGATGGGTTAAAGCAGCACAGGTCACTGCTCCTATCAGCTAAGAACAGGAAACTGAAGCTACAGTTTGCACAGGCTCACCAAAATTTTGCAATAGAAGACTGAAGAAATTAATTTGCTGGTCTGATGAGTGTCATTGTCTACTGCAATATTCCGATGGTAGGCTCACTTTTAGGTGTAAACAGCATAAAAGTATGATTCCATCCTGCTTTGTATCAACGGTGCAATGATATGGCGATATTCTCTTGTCACACCGTGGACCTCTTAGTACAAATTAAGAGTCGTCAGCCTTAGTATTGTTGATGAACATGTGCGTCTGCTTCCAGCAGGATAGCACAGCATGTCTCAAAATTCAAATCAAATTCAAACTGGTTTCTTGAACATGACGGTGAGCTCACTGTAGTTAAACTACATCCACAGTCACCAGATCTTGATTTAATAGAGCACCTTGGGATGCGGTGGAACAAGAGATTCACAACATGAATGTGCAGCAGGTGTGAGATGTGTCATGTCAACATGGACCATTTCTGACGAATGGTTCCAGCACATCGTTGAATATGTCCAGTGAAGAATTAAGACGGTTTTAAAAGAATAAAGGGGTTCAACCCTATACTAGCTAAATGTACCTAAAAAAGTGGCTGGTGAGTGTATATGTTACAGCTGTCCGCCTGCAATGCGCTCGCCTGTTTTTTTGGTCATAGATCTAAAAGGCAATCCAAAAAAAAAAAAAAAATAGTAGCTACATTATACTCACCTTAATAAATATACTTTTTTCAGAGGAGGAAGAGGTGGACAAAATGATGGAGCAGAAGATGAAGGAAGAGGAAGAGAGGAAGAGGACAAAAGAGATAGAGGAGAGGATGTCCTTGGAGGAGACGAAAGAACAGGTTTGAAATGTGACATTTCAGCTAGTCTGTGCTCCCAACTCTATACAAAACAAAGTCTGTGTGTTCTTACACTATGATTTCCTCAAATAAACATCAGGTGATGAAGATGGGGGAAAAACTTCAGGGACTACAAGAAGAGAAACATCAACTCTTTTTACAGCTCAAGAAAGTTCTCCACGAAGAGGAGAAAAGACGAAGAAAAGAGCAGAGGTTTCTATATATACTTCACTTAGTTTGTTGTTTTTTCAAAGGATTTTTAATTGCCGGTTAATCTTTTTGGTCCCGTCTTTAGTGATATTACAACTTTGACATCAGCGAGCTACCAGCCCAGCCTGCCCATGCACCCAGGACAGCACCTCCTCGGCATTCAAGGTGAGAAAAGTTCCAGGTTCTGCGCGTTGCCGGAGTCGTCATTGTTTTTCATAGAGTGACATTCTCCTTTTCTCTCCTTCAGGCAATCCAGTCAGCCACAGCAGACCTGGCGCACTGCTCGGAGAAAGGAGCAAACAGCTGTTCCCAGCTGCTGTCATCCCTGTGAGTAAAAGGAGTGTTCCAGTTAAAGAATTCATAAAATAAAATATGATCTATATAATATGCTTCTTACAGTGTTTACATGTGCACGTTGTCCTCTTTTAGGCACGTCATTATCAGACGCCTGGCTTCAGCTCAGGCTCCGCAGAGCATGGCCAGTTCAGCGGAGGTCAGGGGGTCCATGAGCCCTACGGAGTGGCTCAGGCTCAGCATCCTTCCAGCTACGCCCCTGGACCCTCAGTGCCAGTCAGTTTCGCAAGCAGCTCTCAGATCAGAGGTAAGATGAGATAAGATTTCTTTGCTGTCAATGTGTACAGTGGTCCAGTAAAATTATGGGTAATGTGTCAACAGTGACACGACTTACATCCAGTCATATACACGATCAAAAAAAACTGAATAAGACAGGAAGACACAAGAAATGAGGGAGTGAAATAATATGCAGTGGATACAAGTGCCAGGTCAAAAATGATTAAAAATAAATAAATAAACATGGATGGATTGATGGATGGTGATGTGCAGTAATCAGACTGAGAGAGCATTTTTGTATTTAAACACATTAGGTAAAGGTGTAAAACAACAGAGCACAGTGCCACGCTTTTTGTGCATCAGCGTGCACAAACATGCATTATACACTAGTTGTAATTGTGTAAGAGGTCATTTTGTCCTTTAATGTTCGAACAATGTTCTCTAGTGGCACAGTGAACTCACAAAGAAATGAATAATCAGCATCGTGTGTGTGGGATTCCTCCGTCTTTACTTAGGAGTTGACATGGAATACAATCTGAGCCGGTTGCAGGCTGCTGTGTCAGGCTGGGCTTGTTGAAATATAGTTGGGCAGTCGAGAGGGAGGGTAGCCATTGTTCAAAGGTTGAGGAAGGCATTCTAGTAGTTTTAAGGTTATATCTTTATCTGAGTCTTGACAGAAATAAGCATAATGCACATAAATATAGTTAAAGTTAAACTAACATTTAGAACATGAAATTGTTTGAGTCCATTCAAGGTTCAGAGAACATTATGTGTGTGAGTGTGTGACCTCTGGTTAGCAGTAGATCATGTATGTGTGTGTCTGTGTGTGGTCTGAGTCATCGGGCTTGATTTTGGGCCTGCTTCAGAGCCCTGTGGGTGTTTGAATTTGAAGAGAAAGGGAAAACTGCCCAGCCAATCAGAAGTTAGAAACAGTTTTGGTATTTTAATATTTGTTCATTGGCATAAAGAGAAATGCTTTTGATGAGCAAGATGGATGTTTGAGTAGGCTGAGCCCATCTCAGCCCACAGGTACCGCCAGTCTTAGCTGATTTTGATTGACACAGACGTGTACATCATATTTATACAAACCAACTATGAAATCATTTCTCGCACCGTTTGAAACTCTCCTCTCAAACAGTCTAAACTGACAGTCCAGCCGACAGCTTTCGTTTGTTGAAAGCACCCTGATTTCAGCCGAAAAAATAAAAAACCCCCACTGAGCTTGAAGACATTTTTCTTTAAGCTTCTATTTTCCAAATGTGGATGCGCTGTGGAGCCGGCGGTATGTTATTCAGATGCTGCCGTGGTGTTAATAATGTCGGAAACCCGCTGATTGATCATTAAAACAATCAGATCACAGTAAGATGTATTGATTGTAATGACTTTGCCTTTTTCCCCCCACAGGCGCATCTGCATTTCAAGCAATGCAGTACCTCCCTCACCAGCAGGCTGGTTACCCTGTTCATAGTCACTTCACCTCCCAGCAAGGTGGGTTTCACTGCTGTAATTATACCTATGTCTAATTACACGATCTACATCAAATTCAGAGGAGGTTTAAAGTAACCTGACCATCTTCTGCAGGATACATCCCTGGAGCAGGAATACCCCTGCAGAAGCAGCTGGAGCATGCTAACCAGCAGTCGGGCTTTACTGACGCAGTAAGACCATTTCAGCTTTAGACGCTGCGATGCAGAAACAGTAGATGTTGCTGGAATATTAGACAGATCATTTCCTGCTGATTCTATTCGTATTAGACCAAACATAAAAATAAACTCTCTGTGACTTGTAATCGTCTAAATAATAGAAGTTGTTCCATTAGCTGATCACAGTTTTCCTTCTGTCATGTCAGAGTGGTTTGAGGCCCATGCACCCCCCAGCCATGCATCCTTCCGCCCCAGGTCTGCTGCCCACATCGTCGATGGCGGTCCAGATCCCTACTGCAAAGGTAAACCCCCCAAAACACACACCATTTTTTCCCCCTGTGTTATGGGGCCACGTAACTCCTCTGTTTCTGTATTACGCCTGAGAAAAGCAGGTGTTGTGTCATATGGCTGCATAACCTCTGGAACCTGACAGATCTGTTACCGTGGCAGCAGGTTTTCACTGGGTGGCCATTGCCTTTTAAAAAAAAATATTCGGTTGTCTGAAATTCACATTGGTGGTTCCTAAATGTCTTTACAACTTAGGAATTTCCAGTACACACAAGCAGCTCTTTTTCACCACATCTCTGTACATTATGATCGATGCAGCCTTAACAACACAGTCCTTTTGAATCGAACTTTTTAAGATGCTTCCAGATTAGAGGTGAACGATAGAAAAGGTGCTTCTGAACTAAAAAGGTTAAAACTGACATCCTCAGAGTTTTGCTTCCTCATCCTTTTTTGTTTTGTTTGTTTGTTTGTTTTTTCTGTACGTGGTACTTGAATAAATTTAACTGAAGGAAACTTTTACCACAGTTGTTTATAAGAGAAATATATTACTTGTTTCTCTTGTAAACATTTTCAGTATAAGTGAAGTCTGAGCTGCTACAGTGTGTTTGTGTTCATGAATGTTCTGCTTCTTGTCTTTCTCGTGATCATGGTTCCTCTTTCCTTCACCAGGCTTCGTTCCAGAGCTCTCCTCAGAGCGCTCCCCGTCATAGCTTCCTGCCCCACAGCCAAAGCGGGCAGAGGTTTTACCACCACGGCAAGTAGATCGTGAAACTCACCGGTGCTCAGATTTCAGAAGTTCACTCAAGATTCTGCCGGTCCTGTTGGCGCTTAAATAGCTTTCTTTTGTTTTGTTTTTTTGTAAGTAGGCTGGATTATGTCACATGATCTGTTTTATTCCTTGTATAGTTTCTTTCTTTTTTTTTTTAAAGCTTTGTTTTAATGTTGGTAATAAACTACTAAGTGGCTCTTCAACATATGTGCTGTGAGCTTCAGACTCATATTTTACTTCAATTAATGTTGTTATTTTACCTGCACTGTGAAGCCATCATCGAGGTGCTTATGTGCGTTTAACTGTTAGTAACACTGATAAAAGCCAGACTGCACGGTCCAGAGCCGGTTCTTCATATTCACAGTGACACCAGTGGAGTGTCCAGTGACTGTGGAGTTCCTTTGCTCACTAACAAGTAGCAGGAAGTAGAGGAGAACTTGTACAGTATGTGGATTAAATTGATGTTTCTGATCTCTCTCTCTCACACACACACACACACACACACATTGATGAACACTACTACAGTCTAAATACTCCAGATTAACTGAAAGATTGTTTCAATGTGTTGCCAGAAAGTAAGAGAACCATTTTCTGCCTCAAGTGTTTCCCATCATCCCTCACAGCTTCAATCAGGTTTAGGTCTGGTCTAATTTTTTTTAAGCTTTTGCTTAAATGTTGTTAAATAAACAATAAGCAACAGCCAACAGTTTGTGTCGTCTTTATTTGTTTTGGCCAAGAAGACATTCTGCACAGTTTGGACTGGCTGTATGAACACAAAGTAAGGACACCAAACCGCCACGACTCGTCCGCCTCCCGAGTCACTGCTCACAGTTTGAGAGTACGACAAATAATACTCCAAACAGTGAAGTGAAACGGAGTTTTGGCTAGCAGACTTCAAAACAGAAAAAAAGAATTTCTCCTTGAAGAGGATTGGTTTCGTGTTTCTCTTTGACCCGTCTCTTTAAACCTTTAGACAAAAACACGCTGAACCTCGGTGTGCCATGTCGGTAAAAAGACAAACTAAGGATGATAAAACGGCAGAAGGAGGGGGCGGGGCTTGTTCAGGACCCCGGTGCTGAAATGGTGACACACAGAAATACAAAATCGAGGCATGTATTTACTCCTGTATGGCACACGCTCAGCAAGCCTCAAGAGAACAATGCAGGTGTGGAGTTGAAGCCCTTTATAAATCGGGGACAAATAATAATAATAGTCATGACGTTAACAGCTCGCCCCAGAAGGAAAGTAGCTACTCAAACATACACCACCTCCATCTTTAGTGAGACCTACCACTACTACGCCTGAACGCGTGTATGCACATGGAGTTTTTTTTTGTTTTTGTTTTTTTAACTGTTTGACAATTATTTATTAACTAATTGAACCCGAAGCATGGACAGAAAACAGAGTGAGGGGGAGAGAGTATGAAAAACAAAGACATTGACGAGGCAATATCCCCTCCTTTCCCAGGGTCCAGTGCATCTCGATTACCCCTGAAACAGAATTGGAAGAAGGGAGGGAGGAATGAGAAGAAAGGAAAGGAGAAGTCAGGAAGGAAGATGCTTAAGAAAAAAAAATATCTATATATATGTCCTTAGAGATGTACTTTAATGAGATGGTTTAACTGGCCTCTGCAGAGGAAACATTGCACAAAAAACAATCACTTTATTCTACAGCCCACAGTGTGGAGGTGAATTACAGGAAAGAAAGTGCATAAAACAGGTTTGACCCAACAATTACAACAGGGCTGCGAGCTGCTTCTTAAGAAACACAGGAAGTAACAGGCTGTAAAATACAGTGTAACCCACAGGAAAAAAGATAAACACTGATCAAATATTACAATATTAACTTTCAGCTTTTCATTGATGTTCCATATTTCTACATAAAAATGATACACATGCTCTTAATAGTGTTCCCGTGAAACACAAGTATGGACCCCAGACTTGACAAACTTGTATATGTTTTCCTCGGGTTTGTGGTGTTTTTTATCCATCTAGATTGTTCTGGCATGAGTTGAGTGTACAGAGAACCTGAACGTGATGATTGTAGTGCCAAAATAATGTATTTATATAACCCAGCAGTAAAGTATCTGAACAGAAATCATGACCTGGCTGTGCGTAAAAAACAGTCCCCAACCTCGATGTGAGCAGTTTAATATACGGACTATTTTCTTTCTGAGGTTCCAAATTGAACCCAGCGACCCACGAAGCATGCTGTGTTTGCAGTCAAGCCTGATCACGGTGTGACGGCAACATGTTGGCATTTCCACGAAGAATGGAGTTCCCTTATTTCAAAGCAAGAACGCAGATCATATTACTGCAGCGAAGGAGCTTAGCGTCTGCTTTTTTAATGTGACGGATAAACAAGGTTGGCTACAAGGTGGTCGTGTAGACACAGCCACACAAAGTCTACTCCACGCACACAGATTATTATTATTTATTTTATTTTAATATCAACACTTTTATATCAGTTACATTTCTCTACAAGTACATTCTGTCTTGTTTGTTGCACAGTGAACTTCGCTTGGCTGGACTGTTAAAACTGATACTGATACTTGGTGTTTTAAAAATCCGATATTCCAATATATCGACCGTTTTTTTTTATTTAACACGCACGAAACATGTTGTGGTGTTTGTAGTTTTTAGTTTATCAACGTAGTTTAAAAAAAAAAAAAGTTTATTGAATCGTTTACACTTTGCCCAACTCTGCTCGAATCAGCTGCTTGTAGTATGGGGCCTTCCAAACATTGGTGTTGCCCACAAGTTCCACAGTGCCCTCTGGTGGACAAACTTCGCAACATCGACATTCACAACATAGTTGTAGGGTGTTTCTCCCATCTCTTTTTTACTTTTACTGATAGCAAAATAACTAATAATGGCTGATAAAATACCAGCATTTCGACATAATATCAATAAATCAGTCGGCCTGTAGTTACAAGCGCCGCTTTTGTGCTCCCCCAGTGTTAGCATTAAAAACCATGTGATGTAATTGCCTCATTGTTTTATCTGTTAGCTCAGTATGAAAATAAATCAACCACCGAGTGAGAGATAAGGAGTTCAATTTGCCCTCAAGGTGTGTCCTTTTTCTTGTTGTTCTGATCGGTCTCTCAGTTGAGAATGTTTTGTTTTCTTGTAATTGACAAAAGGATAATATAAAACCATTGTTGGACCTAACTTTTTCTTGTTATAAAGTCTAAGAACTTCCACATGAGGTTCAAGAAGTATGTCCAGTAGGCGAATGACTATTTTTCATCCAAGACTAAATGTCAACAAACACCACAATGTTGACAAGGAAAGAAAGAATGCAGATAGCTAATTAGCCAATTATTAATAACTGCATCAACACAGGAAGCAATCTTCCAATCACGCATTGCTTTATAGACTTTGCAAGCTCGGTTGCCTAGGTAACGTAAGTATTTACTGCCAGACCATATGTAAATCAACAGTATCCTGTAGTTCAACAGCTTGCTATGACTAGCTAGCAGTGGGCTACTTCTGACAGCTAAGCCAAGGCGGGAGGATCAGTGTTTACAAGGTGCCCCTAGTTCGAGCCTCTCGCCTCAGGTACACCCACATGTCTTTCTGCACAGCACGGTTGTAGTTCCAGAGAAACAAAATAGTTCCTACATGAAACTGCTCACAGCAAGGTAATAAGATTTTTCTATTCTTTTTTTTTTTCTTTCCTTCAATGGTGTGTGTTACGGGAAAGAAAACACTGTCATGGGTTCTGCTGACTTTTTCAAATCTATTTTTTAGTGCTTTACAGCAAGGGGAGGGGCATTTAGTTCCACTATACGATATCTCCAAAACCAGCCAACTCACGCCTAAACAGCCTAGATGCATAAACAGCACTGCCGGTGGAAACATATTTGTTTTGGGGGTGAACTCTTTCTTTAAAGGGGTAGGCAAATCCACGGGGGCACTCTGATCAGTAACCACCAACTCATACAGTATTAAATTTGAAAAAAATTTGCAGAATTTGTTACATTTTGTCAACTGACATCACTAATATATCCAGTCCAAACAAGCATATACACAAAAACACGCATTCATATTTAAAAACATGGATATTTCCAGTATAGTGCATATGCGTAATTGTAAATAATTGTAAATAAGGTCATATTTTTAATCATTTTTAATAATAGCAAAGGCCAAATATGTACAGCAAACCTCAGCCTCGGATCTTGACGTCCGGAGTTGCCTTCCCCTTGCTCCACTGATGTACAACATCTGTAAATGACTTCACACACACATCGCACTGGCATGGCACATGCTGGTGGTTCGTGGTATAACGACCGAACTCACGCACATACATAATTTACATGAGACACACTCACAAGCGCGCGCACACACACACTTGTCTTCAGGCAGGCTCGGTTCAGGCCGGCGGTTGCGGGAGGAGTTAGAGAACAGCTGCGTGCTGCCACAGCCGCAGCTCTGCATTTACCTGCACGGGCTTATTTCCCCAAGGCTTTGATGCCAATTGCGGCTTCTTCATCCATTGCATTTAGAACGGTGATCTGAAAGAGCAGAAGTTCTCATGTAAAGTGCGAACATTTAAATTCGCGGCGAGGCAGCCGTGGAAGCTGTCCGGTATCAGGCGCAGGAGAAAAAGGCAACAGTGCTCACCAGGATCTCCTCTCCGGCTTCATGCTTGCTCTCTATCTCCTTTCCCAGGTCTCCCTCTGGGATCTTCAGGTCCTCTCTCACCTCTCCACTGTCCTGGAGCAGAGACAGGTAGCCATCCTGGATCCCGATCAGCTGAGAGAGGGCAATAACAAAAAAACAGTGATGAGAAAAAAAGAGTCAAAAGACTCTAAATGAATTAGGATGTTTAATCACAGCGAGATGTGATACATGCAGACTTTATCATCTTCATCTTTCTGTTCCTTAATTAATTAACTGCAGTTTTGTTTTGTCAGTTTGTAAGCTTGAGTATACTGCTGCACACAACATGGTTTAATCCAGCATATCTGATCAACAGCGGCAGCACTCAATACCCTCTCCGGTCTCTGCACAAATATGATGTAACCTAGTTTCCATCGGTACGTGATGGGTTTGAGGTAAAAAAGAGGGTTTAAGTCTACATTTGAAGAATCATCAGAACCTCACAAATGTTTATTTTTCTTTTACAGAATCTTCATTTTCCTCTCCTTTGACTCCAGAGAGAAACACCTGACTCAGATATTTGCTCCCCTGTATTTATCTTCACCTGGTGCTGAGTACGGCTGCTGGATTACAGCAACATTTTCATCGGTATTGAATACCTAAAATTATAACTCAAATGTCTTTTTGATCACCGATATAATAAGACAGAACAAATAAATGAACTAAACAAACCACAGCTCGACAGGGTGGGAGTAAAATCTGATTAACTGCCCAGCCTGAGCTCTGAGTATGTAAAAATGGTTCCATTTTAACCTGAAAATAATGCTGATGAAATGCACTTGATTAACTGATCGTCAGCAAGTTTGAGAACTTCTATAAAAGGAGACGTTTTCACACTTTGCAGATTTAGAGCATTTAGTCATGTGTTAACACAAAACCACAGTTGTCTCAGGAATGCACATCCTGGGAAATTCAGCCAATAGTCAGCACAAACACCTCATACCAACTATCAGGCACGGCGGAGGAGGGGTGATGATTCGGGTTTGTTTTGCAGATACAGGACCTCGGCACCTTGCAGTCACTGAGTCCACCATGAACTCCTCTGTATACCAAAATATTCTAGAGTCAAACGTGAGGAGATCTGTCTGACAGCTAAAGCTAACCTGGGTACATACAGCAGAACAATGA
>VUQG01005875.1:0-10219 GCA_015106755.1 Etia nguti | reverse complement strand
ATGTTTTCCCCACATGTCACTCCAGTGGCTGCCTCTGGTTTAATGACAGATATTTGTTTGTGTGGGTATGGAGTGTATTCAGACTGGTGGCATTGTTTGTATAGAATTCCATGTTAACCGAACACCTTGAACGCGTGACCCAAATTTTCTTCTTTATCAGCTGTCGTTCGCGCGCTTAGTAAGCGAAACACGCGCACGCGCCTTCCCAGCTGAAAATCATTGCACTGAGAAAGAAATCTGGCCAAATTAAACGAGTTTAGACTGCCGTAAAAAACAAACAAACAAAAAAACAGCCGGCTATCAGCTCGTCTCTGTGAGGAAGAATACATCGTTCAGGTGTCCGTGTGACTCGTCTTTAACTCCTTAATTGTCAGACGTGTTCCCATGTCGCCTCGTGACCTAGTGCAGGCCTGGTTTCAAAGTCTTGCGGTTAATGATTGATACATAGAGCTCCCACTTGTGAGCAGGTCACCGCTGATGTAATCAAGATAATGGTGTGAGCTCTGAACGGCTACTTGCTCTATAACACTCCCTTATTCGTTTGATGTGCTCTTGTTGTAGCCACTTTGGTCCAAGGCACGGTGAAATGGTTCAATGTGCGTAATGGGTATGGATTCATTAACAGGTAAGGTGTTTTTTAACCCCCCCCCCCTTATTTTGGAGTATTCCTCCATTTTTTTTAAGTCCATTGTTTGCTAATAAAGTTTTATTTCTTGCAGGAATGACACCAAAGAAGATGTATTTGTTCATCAGGTAAAGTATAGGGGGGAATTGTCTTCTTCTTCTTCATCATGTGGGTTAATTGTACCCACATTTTTAATGCTAGCCATGTCTCCTCAGACAGCAATCACGAAGAACAATCCCAGGAAATTTCTCCGCAGCGTAGGAGATGGGGAAATTGTAGAGTTTGACGTGATTGAAGCAGCTAAGGTATGGCAGGGACAAAATGTAACATTCTCGGCTGTTTAAAAAAAGATGAAAAAAAATCTTCTCTTGGAGAAAGCATTTCAGGCATGTCTCTGTTCCGAAGGGCTCTGAAGCAGCTAATGTTACCGGTCCAGGTGGTGTTCCGGTAAAAGGAAGCCGCTATGCGCCCAACAAACGGCGATTCCGTCGACGGTTCTTTCCCCGAAGCCCTCGGCCCGGCGACCAGAGCAAACCAGCCGATGGCCAAGCTCCTGATACTGACAGATCGGGAGAGAGTGAGGGAGCGAGGCCTCAGCAACGCCGCCGTAGGCCGCGCAGGCCACGGCAGGAGACACAAGATGTAAGCTAAAGCAGAAAGATGGGAGACTACAACCTTTAGGATGAAGCAGGACATTGAGATGGATTGAAGTAGTTTAAAGCTTATGTTGTGTTAATGCTCTTTTCTGTGTTTTTCCAATTTAGGGTGAAGTTGGCGAGCAGAAGGATGGAGTCGAAGAGGGTGGTCAGACACAGAGTGGTCAGACACAGAGTGATCAGACCCAGCGGCCGCCACGACGCAGATTCTGGCGCCCATACCGCAGGTAACTTAATGGCCCTGCTTAGACATCCTGTTTGAAGGACTTGTTGATTCTTGAGGCAATTTAATGTGCTTTCCTCGGATTTAGGCCATTCCGTCCTCGCCCACCTCCCAATCAGGCTGTAGAAGGCCAGCAGGCGCCTGCACCAGCAGAGAGCCTGGAGAAGAGTGAGCTAAAGCAGCAGCAGCAGCAGCAGCCGCAGCACGAGGAGGCGGCACCGACACCAGAGAGCCCTCAGACCAACGGAGAAGCAGGCGAGGGCCAAGGCCAGAAACAACGCCGCCAGTTCAGACGACGCAGGCAAAGGAATTCAGAGTCCTCTGTCTCCAAAGTAAGTGATCTTCACCGAGTGATCTTCACCTATGTAAAGATCACTCGGTGAGGAAAAGATGCACAGATGAGTTGTTAGTGATGTTTGGGGAGGAAAAGATCAGTACCCACATGAGCTTTTTTTTCAGTCCAAAGCTGTCCTGGCCACAGAAAATGATTATCAGAAGGTATTAAGGCTTTAATGCAAGCAGTAAAATGCTGAACACTGACTGCAGCTTGACATGTGTAAGAGTATGTAATGTATTATTGTCACCATGCCTGGCGGGCGGGCGGGCGGGCGAAACACACTTAAGTTTGAATGCAAGAACGACGTGACATAGGATTTTTGAAATTGATACCATGGGTGCGTCTACAAAAAAAATCTTGTACAAGTTCAAATCTCAGTGACCTCAACCTCAAGGTTAAACGTCACGTTTTTCTCAAAATCACCTAGGATTTTAAATTTATAACTTAGGTGCATCTGCTAGGAGGCTGAGGGCTAGCACTGGGAGCTGCCACCATTTTTAAATGGTAGACGGGAATCTAGCTATTAGATGAATTTCTATGGTTTTGTGCCCGTGTGATGGTTTTGCTCGATCTTCTAAAGTTCCAAATTAAGATATCAAGTCATCAGACTCATTTCTCTTTTGCGAAATGGATGATATGTGTTAATGTTTGCAAAACCTTTAACAATTTAAAGGTGTAATATTTTAAGTGCCCACATCATTGTGCTTTAGTATTTTACTAATATTGACACTCTTATCTTTTCCATGTATTGAAGAATGATATAGAGAAGTCTGCATCAGAGCCTGGCACCCCACCACAGACCTCAAAGCCATCTGATACAAAACCCACATCGAAGTCGCCAAAGACCTCCCCCAAAATCTCCCCCAAAACGGTAAAATCGCCTGAGGTAAGACATTAAAGTTGTTCTTTGCTTTTCCAATTGGTTCATTTTTCTATGGTAAGTGTTTTGTTGGCAAATCTCAGCTGTGTTCTTCCCTTCAGCAGGCAGCTCCAACAACTGTCCCAGCACCAGCAGAGTGATGACCACATGGATGGTCACATGACCCTTGGCAAGAGGTGGGACCCCACACTAAAGTGGCGCAACCTTGGATTAGACAGGGTGGGAGACATGAGGGTGTAGGGTTGCACTTCTTGTGCTGCATGTGCAACATTGGCCGTCTGTCACAGAGGGCCTGATGATGGACATTTAACTGTTTAGTCAAGTAAATGGATTTAAGATGGAATAATGGCATTGAAAGGAGTCTTTGAGAACGCTGCCTGTGTTTGGAGTTGGACTTTTGTTTAACACAGGGAAGATTTTTTGGCTCAAATTCTGGGAAATTGGATTTTCTTTCAATATAATCCTTGGCTCAGGACTAAAAGTGCCTTTTTTTTTTTTTTTTATTTAATTTTATTTTTTTTTATTAAAGGTCTCTGTTTTCTTTGGTCTTTCTTTCAATCCATCTCTCCTGCGTTTTCTTTTATTGTTTCTCATAGGTCCTAGGGTTGGAGGACTGGACCTATTTCAGACCACATGCACTGCTCTCCCCTCCCTGCACTCCCCCATTCTCCAACCTACCACTTCTCGCTGTCATCCTTCAGGTCCCTTCCCCACCCCCTCATCTTGTCTTGTTGTCCTGTCCACACTGACATTTGGAGAGGGTGGGAAAGGGGGGGAGGTGCGGGGTAAGGGGATACAGGTGGTTGGTGGGTGCACATTTAGAAATTGAAAGTACATCTTTTAAAAAGGGGCAGAGGAAAAATGGGAAAGTTATTCCACCCCCACCCCCTTAGAAATATTTTCTTTAATAGATCAGATGGGGCCCATCATGTAGTTTAATTTGGCTTCTGATTAATTTGGTTAAAGAGGGGAACGCTAAGCAGCTGTGCGATTGGTGATGCATAATGGGAGTCGGTTTAGTTCTGTTAACACCTCAAATCAATTCTTGAAACGTACTACTCCCTTAATCTTCTTGGTTGAGGTTGGATTAGAAAAAAAGCTTAATTTCCTTTTTGTTTTACTCGTGTGTGCTTTTCTTTGGAGGGGATTATGTGCAATGTTAATACTTAAAATGCAAATTAATAAATCAAGTTTGCAAATCAAGATTGTCGGTTTTTTTTTGGGGGGGGGGGGGTTTCTTTCTTCCCCCCCAATCTGACTGGAGTGCAGATTCGCTGATGCCTTTGGCAACATAAACATGGTACAAAGTAATTTGATTACATTTGTACTGAAGAAATTGAAGGTGTAGAAATGAGGGCTCTTCAGATGTTTTCATTAACAGTATTTGCAGTACTTTCACTCTGGTTACATAACCACTGCATCAACATTCACACTATACAGATTACAGATCTCTGAAAAGTCTGACACATTAAAGAATAGATGGCAAACGGCACACGTGACGGAGGCAAAGAAAATACAAACTTGGTGATTGTGTGGCACAAACCTTGAAAGTCGGTGCTTGTACTTGGAAATTTCTCTAGTCTGCCTACAAAGCCAAACACCAGCTGGGGTGCATAAAGAATTTTAAACCTAGACCATCAAACACACTATGTACACATGAAATACAAAAGGCTTGATCAGAATAGCATTTCTATGTTGCAGTGATTTTTTCCTATGATCAGAGGAATACTTTCACACATAAGCTGGAGACTCATGAAAACCCCAAAATATCAGCGTTTTGGTACCGATGCAGAAAACACTTTTGGTAACCTGACAACCAGATGAGTATGACAGGACAGGCTGCTGTCCTGTCCTGTCGGCATGAACTTTGAATTACCTGTGCTGTAATTTGTGCAAATGAAATCATGTGGACAGAAGCTGGCAGGGAAAGACCATTATATGTCCCGTCTAACTGAATGTGATACTCGTGTCCTGGGATGACCCCTCCATCGGCTAATATCTGGAGGAGTTCAGAGCAATGTCTGTGAAAACAATTCCAGAGGCATTTTGGTCCTCTTGATAATGCCCCTTGAGAAGTTTCAGACTGATTGGTATTTGTATATTGATGCCAGGTTACACTTTGGATACATGAATATAGCACATAAAATCAGTTTCTAAAAGTATAACATTAAATGTATCTGTTACCTGTTCTTAAAGAACAAAAAACACTACCTACCCATCAGACTACCTTTTCTACATCTGCTTTGAGTATATAACAGCTTTAAATACTGGGTGTTACGGACACACTGCATTTGGTGCCAAAAAAGATTCAAAACCCACAGTGTGTAGACGTGATTCCTGTCATTGGAGATTTAAGAAAAAAAATATTAAATTCATATGTTAACCTCTTAAATGTGTGTTCCCATCTTTGGTAAAAACAGGCACGCTCCATCACACTCCTGGCTGCTGATCCTATTGTTTCTATACCTAAAAACTTTGAAAACTTTAGATATCTTTTTATAAAGTGCAGGAATTCCCAAGTCTCTCCACATCCATCTGTCAATACTGCAACTGATTGCCATCACTGTGGAATAAAGTCTTATTACACTGCAGTCAATGCCAGACAGGTTGTTCTTATGTGCATCTTCTTCCCTTGAAACTATAGCAGTCGACCTTTACTCCACTGGTTCGTAGCCTTTCAAGTGAAGCCAGAATTCATAACCATTAACCCTGTACTGCAGTGCTACCAGCAAAGGACAATTCCATAACACCCAAATTGTCACACACTTTTAACACTGCTTTTGCACCACAATCTATGTGAAAAAAAATATATAAAGATCTCAATATACATATTAGTAAATAAAAGTTTGGTGTCATGCCCCTTTACCCAACTTTTCTCAAGCTGAGCTCAGTTCCATATTTCTCTGTTCCACGGGGCGTCTTCAGTTCATGGTATCCTCCCCCAAGTAGTCCATCTCAGTGCTGGGTTTGTCTATGTCCATACCCATGCCTATGCTCATATCCATATCCATATCCATCATCCCTCCAGCTGAATGCTGGTGAAAATTGGCTGCAATCTGGTCAAAGGTCTTGCCCCGTGTCTCTGGCACCCGGAAAAATGTGAAGATGAGGAAGAACAGAAGTAGAGCTGCGAAGATCAGGAAGACGTATGGCCCACAGAGTTCCTGCGGAAGGACGGGAGGAAGGTCTGATTATAAAGAGTCGAACTTTAAAACAAGCAAGAATTGCAAACTTGATGCCGCGTGCCTCTATTAACCGGTCAAGTAGCAGTTTCCATGTTTTCATCTGTCTGTCCAGAATTTGATTTTATAAGGTTGGTGACCTTTAAACACCAAAATATAATCAGTTTATCTAAGAGGATAAAAAATTGTAGAGACAAAAAAGAATGCCAAAACAAAACTGTAGTGGGTGAAAAATGGAAAACCATTAGTGGACATGCACAACATACATTGTGGATACTCACAGCGACATACTGGAAACACATGCCAATAATAAAGTTGGCAGTCCAGTTGGAAAAGCCTGCCACAGCCATGGCAGCTGGCCTTGGACCTTGAGAGAACAGCTCAGCTACAAAGAACCAGGGGATGGGACCTGGTCCAACCTCAAAGAAGGCCACAAAACCAAAGATAGAAAGCATGCTGATGTAGCTCATCCATGGAACACTGTCCTATAGAGCGGAAGAAAAGCGCATTCAGATGTTTGTGGAGACTAGAAATCATAGATAAAATACCCAAAAGGCACATGAAGTCTGGATTGTATTTATTTTCATTTTTTTTGGATGGGTGGCTTACTTACAAGTAAAGCAAGAGCCACGGTCATGATGATGGCACAGATGCACATTCCGCCAAGTCCTAACATGTGGAGTGTCCGTCGACCCGTCCTCTCTACCAGGAAAAGCTGTTAATATGAAGGTAAAGGAAGTGGAGGGTTAACCTCAGCTGCCATTTAGGGCTTAAGCATTTTACTTTGTCAGATTCTTTCTCAAATATGTGTAACATCAGGGCATTATCATGCTAAAACCACATTTACCATATACTTAACTGTAGGACTTCTAAAACGGTGTTAACCATAGTTTAGCAGTGATTTTACAAGCATGCGCTCATAAAACAATATATTGTATCAAATCACAATAGTTTGTCTCTAACCCCGAAGCCGTGGCACTCTTATGGCTAAAGTTGTACATCTTAATCCGCTTAATGACACTGAACCATTTTGACTGGCCTCCTCTTATCGTGTTTACCCTTTGATAACAGTGTTAAACAGTAATAGAGTGACTCTGTGACAGGGCGTGAGTGTTTATTGTTCCAAATTCAAAAAGTTATTTAAACACTCCCAAATTGAATTTCAAAAGTGCGTTAAAGGCACGTCGGTGCAATTTCTCACCGAGACTACCGTGAAGGCACAGTTCACCACCCCGGCTCCTATGGTGGCATAAACTGGACTCTGGACTCCTGCCTTCATGAAGATACTGGTGGAATAGTAGAAGATCTGCCAGAGGGATAAACAAATTTAGGTCAATGTTAAACTGCACTGGCTCTTGATTTTAAGGACTGCTTGTTTCTGGAACTTTAGGGGAGTCAGTGTAATTTGAAGGACTCACTGCATTAACCCCCGACAATTGCTGGGAGAGCTGCAGGAGGATGGCGATGATGATGGGCTGGCGGTAAAGCGAAGAGCGAAAGAGTTCGGGTATGGACACCTTCCTCTCCATGTCCATCCTCCTCTTCTCCTCCTTCATCTCCGCCAGCATGTCACCCACCTCCAGTCTGCCTGTTAGCCTCCTCAGGCCTGCAGAAAGTAGAAATGTAGTTTTTCTTTCCATGTACAAAAACTCTTCTGACATTTTAGCAGCTAATTCTTCTTGGATAAATTATCTTGGAAAGGACAAAGCTTTGATGAAGCTTCATAAGGCCAAGTGATACTCTCTACATTGAGTCCTGTAAATGTTTGATGATGTGTTGGTATAGCCACATCACCATTAGTCCTTACTTTTTGTATAAGACAGTAGTTGAAAAAACTGAAGTAACAGATATCCAGATTTTCTGTTGTGTGTAACATGACATCACCCAAACCTTGAGGCATTTTGGTGATTGCAAATTTGGCTTCTAAAACCAGACATCATGAGTGAGGAGTTGATCTGACCGAGAAACTGGAGACACCACACAGCATGTAAAGGCTTGTCAAAGACCAGATAGCCATGGTTTAAACTATAACCTGATTTATCCACTATTTAACTCACTGTGAGACTATGATTTACAGAATTAGTTAAAAAAATATTTAAAAGTAACTATTGAGGCCATAAACTCAGCAGAGAACAGTTTACTGAAGTAACAGGTAAGCTAAGACTTTTGTACAATCAAACTTCTTTTTGCAACCAGAGAAGTCGCCCCCTGCTGGCCGCTAGAAAGAATGCAGGTTTCAGGCACTTCTGAGTTAGCTTCACTTCTCAGGTACGGACATTAGTGTCCATCGGTTATATATAAGAAAGTATAAAGTAATATGGCTCAAAGTGGGACAAACCCAAACACAGTAGATGGCCGCCCCTCCCTGAGCTTGGTTGTACTGAAGGTTTCTTCCTGTTAAAAGGGAGTTTTTTCCTTCCCACTGTCACTAAGTGCAGAGTTTTCTCTTTATTATTGTAGCGTCTTTATCTTACAATAACAGGTGCCTTGAGATGACTGCTGTTGTGATTTTGCGCTATATAAATTAAACTGAATTGAATTGAAATCAAATTGCAAAACATTTCCCAAAATGAAACTCAGCATCTTATTTTATAAGGCCCTACCTGCCTCCTAATACTAAAAATCCAGTTTATAGTGTGGACTTTAAAATGTAAAACTTCACAACATCAGTGGCTGTAGTTACATAATAAGAATAATAATAGTAAACCAAGACCTTAAAATAACACAGCCCTACTCACCACTCTTGGCATGGTGCTCCTGACACCGGACGATGTAGAGGAATCGGGGGCTCTCGGGGCAGAAGGGCAGCAGAGACATCTGAAGTACAGTCGGCACAACAGTTAATCCCAGCAGAACAGGCCATAAGTGCTCACTGCCGAGTAGTGACTCCAAGCCGAGGACCTGCACAGGGGAGAGGAAGCAAGTTTGAGTGTGTGACATTTCAAAAGATAATACGATAAAGCACCTAAAGACAATCCTTTATAGGTGGAAGTAAAGGAAAAGAGGGGGAGGTGCACAGACAAAGGGAATGGATTTGAGGATTCAAGATGTGGTTCTTGTGAGCAGATTTTTATCAATGTGGCCTGGAAAGGCCACTGAATGTCACTGAATGACACTGAATGTCCGGGACATGGAAACAGAGAGAAGATGCTGATGCTATTTAAGGACAGCTGTACCTGCCATACCTGTGCTATGAGAATGCCAGTGACAATAGCCAGTTGGTGCAGCGTGCCCAAAGCTCCTCTGAGACTCGTAGGTGCTATCTCACCCACGTACATTGGTGTCAAGCCAGATGCCAATCCTGCATCGAAGGAAGAGTTGAAGAAAACCACAGATCGTTAAACCACTCATTACATGGACACACTAATAGAGAGTAAAAGAGGGAACAGTGGGCAGCTCACCACAGTAGGCACCAATGATAAAACGTCCAAGGATCATCATTTCAAAGGAGCGGCAGAGCTTGGACATTCCCATCAGACTTCCTCCAATAAAGGCAAACAAGTTGTTTATAAGCATGGCTTTCCTCCTGAAAGAAGCACAGACCAGCATCTTTGAAACCATTCTCCACATGTTGAAATCATCACTGTCATCAAAATCCCTTTCACATGGTCCAATTCTCTTTTTTTTATTGTTATGATGTATATAAGAGTTTATTTAAAAAAACACACACAGAGACAGTTGCTTGAAATGATGAAACAGCAGGGTTTTTTTGTCAGGCTTTACTGCTCTGAGGTGTGCACATCTAGTTTGGATATGCACACTGTTTAGTAGTGAAAACCCTGAGTAGCCACTAGAGGGCAGTATCACACAAAATCATTCGGTATCGCACAGAAACACTGGTTTAGTTAGCTCTTTAACACTAAGTTGATCCACAAAATCCTGTAGAAGGTACAGAGGAATAGGAAAGAAAAGTAACACCAGTGTGACTAGATTTTTCAATTTGACCTGAAACAATCACTAGACTGTGATCAGAACCAAAAAAGCTGTCCTTCCCACCTAATTTAGAAGTAGCACTGTTCCTACAGCTCAGATTACACTGTCAGGGATTTACTTCACACAAGCTTCAAGATATCTCATGTATATATATATCTCATGTATATATTTTGTAATATTCTGTTTATACCTTGGGTTTAAAATGGTTTTTTTTAATATATATTAAAAGTCACTGAAAGGTTTACTTTCAGCCTATGAGAAACGGTTGTAAGCTTATGTAAGCTACACATTCAGAGCCTGATTTGCTTGCAGTTGTGATGTCAAACAATCATGCTTGATATGTGAGATGAGAACCCTCCCCTCCCCTCCCCACCTCACCCAAC
>VUQG01005873.1:5811-24758 GCA_015106755.1 Etia nguti | reverse complement strand
CTCTTATACATGAAATATTTTCAACTAATTTACAGTCTTTATTTAATCTGGGAAATTTAATGAAGTAAGTTGATGTCCTGGTATATCATCTTGTACAGTATAATTAATAAAAGCTACTTTTGGCTGCTATCTTATTCACAAGGGGTCATATTTGATTTGGCAGATTGCTGTTTTTTTTTTGTTTTTTTTAAATCTACTCTGGATGCCCTTCCTGACACAGCCCCAAAGGGATTTGTGTCTCCTCTCAGGATCAAATTGGGGATCTCTCATTTATTAGGCAAATGCGTAAATCACTATACAGAAACTGGCAAAACATGTGTTGAAACATGTGAAATTCATGCTCACATTAACACCCCTTTCACTCATGCGTGGGCTTTCAGTAACCTGATACGAGCTGCATGTTTTAATGAGCACCCTCATCACTTGAACAAAAGTCATGGTGGCAATCTTACTGGGTCCCATTAAACTATATTAAAATATTACTTTAAAGACTGCATCAGTATGAATACATGTACTAGGATTAACAGATACACACGTCAGTACCTGCCTAGTGTCTGTGCAAGTTTCTTTAACACTAAAAAAACAGTGCTTGTTTTGGATACTGCCATGAAGACCAATAACCTCTACAAGTGCTGTTATATTTTGACAGCTCTGTTTCTAATTTGCACTGTGGTGCATTTCATTATTTCCCAGTTTGATCCCTCACTTTCGTAAAGTGTATGTGAGGGACATGGGCAGGTCAAGCTTGGTGTCTATACTCACTAAAGCTGTATTCTCAAGATTGGCCAAATTCTCATTGGTCAGACAATCACCAGGATTATTTTCAGAAGAAGGAAAGCATGGCATCATTAGCCTTACAGGGTTGGTCAATAATTCTTTGGCAGCACAAGAACGGAGCACTTGTGGAAACAGCTTTGGACTTTCTCCATCAACAGGAGACTGCTAGGGCTGCTTTGGTTCATTTTAACATTTACTACACATTTGTCCAACGACGAGGAGGTTAAATGTCTCACAGAGTAGTGTCTGAAAAATAATCTTATGCTGAATAGCACGAAGACCAAGTAGGTCATTGTGGACTTAAGAGCTGCAAAGACCACAAAATCCACACTTTACATAAATGGTGAAGAGGTGAAAATCATATTACTGAATATTTGGGTGTTCACATCCAACTGTTGTCTCTGAGGAAGCTGGATCGGACTGTGCACTGACTTGGTGAATTTCTTCAGGAGCACAGTAGAGAGCTTTTTATTGCCATGCTTTTATAGTAGTTTTTCTTATTACCATTTTTTTGTGTCTTTTAAAGCTACTTTTATCCTTCGCCGTGGGTTGATTGTCACCAAACAAAATTTCATTGCGTCTTTCTACTCTGACAAATATAGAATGTTCATTCTTGAGTAGTGAGCTCAAATTGCAAATGCCGTCATCATCAAAGAGGGCATCTGTGTGGCTGCGTTTTATTAAAAAGGCCGGGCAAACAGTCCGGCTCTAGAGTCTATTGGTAGCATTAGTTATGGGAACATTAAGCTGGATGATTAGTGTTCTCTCATTTAAAATAAAAAATGATTTATTGATGGGAATTGTTTATTTTTGTTCATGACACGAAGCCCGTAAGTTATTCATTAATATTTCATGTGCTGCTATCACCAGTTGATGTAATTATAGGCTGGTGCACACTTGCCAGCAACGTGTCTCTGGTTATCATTTCATTCTAAAATGTGATGTTCAAATGATTTAATAGAAATCAAGTAATTGCCTTTTATGTCTTTTTATAAGTCCTTGAGGCTGATAAGAATGCCGGTAGCACGTACCTCATACACTGGCACATTTTGTTAATTAAGAGAGAACATAGAAATGACAGACCACTGTCGCTTTAACAGATTGCTGCATATCTCATGTCTGAAAAAAGGACTTGGAGGTGATGAGCGCCTGACGGTGTACAGCTGATAAATAATACAGTGTTGTTTTTGTCCGTAATATTCTTCAGGATTGGTCACACTTACCTGTCAACCTTCTTTCCTCTCATCCGTGCAGGAGATCAACACAGCAGAGAGACATGTGTGTTTGACCCGGGATGTTCAGACCACTTTGTCCCTTTCCATGGAAACCACAGTCTCCAAGGTAACAATCAAGTCTTCATTTTCTTCACTATGTCAAGAAGACTGGTCTGGACAGGTTATTTGCCAGTCCATGTGCACTCTAGATAAACTCCTAACAGTTTGAGTCACAGAAGAGGAGGGTAAAAAAAATAAAATAAAATTATGAAATTGCTTCTTCCAGGTGAAAACTCCAATTGTGAATGCCAAGAGCAAAGTGTTGGTCCCAGGACTTCCTGGTCACCAAGCCCCAGTTAAAGGAACCTCTCAGGGATCAGAGAAGAGGAAAAAAGACACAGACACCAAAGAGGTAGGCTCAGACTCCGGATGAGTGCATCTGTCTGTCTCTCTGATTCGGACAGCTTTTTGGCTTCGGCCCCAAAACAACTAAATGAGCATAAATGTTTCCACCACATTGTTGGCTCAGTGATTAGTCACACACCAATCAGTCAAGAGAGGCTCTTAGCAGGTGATTTATTATGAGAAGGACATGGTTACACTGAAAACGCATACATCCTCATCTAACCCACTCAAAAACCTGTTTAATGATAATGCGTCGGATCATTTGTCATTCTGCTGTAGAGGGGTTTTTTTTCTTAAACTACTGCTTCCTCATTCGACATTGTTCATTCATTCGAAAGGTTCAGAAACCTGAAACTCTCTCAAAGGTTAATCACGCTTAATAAAATTTATGCATATGTGGTATTTTAAGTGTTACAGATGTTTCTGTTTTTGATGTAGTTTTGGTGCTAAACTCCGTTTTGAAGTTTGCAAACCCCTTGGCTAAGATAACTCTGCTCCTCTGCAGATGTCAATAGCAGAGCGACTTGGTGAAATTGATCTGTCTACAATCTCTGAGAAAGGAGCATCTAAAGGGACGGCTTCGTTACAGACAGACAATTTTGCAGTACTGCTGGTGCAGGGCCTGGAGAGCAATGATGCTAGCATCCTGAACGTAAGTTCTCCTTACAGTCTGAGCGCAGACTTAAAACTTTGAGGTTGAAAACAATCTCAGTTGATTCCGGTGATAAAATTCAATATCAACCCCCAAAACATCTTTCAAAAAAATCTTTGAAACCAACTCTGGAAGTGTTGACTTT
Organism: Etia nguti; assembly: GCA_015106755.1. Taxonomy (NCBI): domain Eukaryota; kingdom Metazoa; phylum Chordata; class Actinopteri; order Cichliformes; family Cichlidae; genus Etia; species Etia nguti. Next base: position 21,565 of record VUQG01005873.1, on the reverse strand, counting down.
GATCAACTTTCCACAGTAATGCGAGGTGAATATAAATGGAGCCAGTTCTTCTGGCATGTCTTGGGTTTAACATTAACTTGTTCTGTGCAAACTTTTTTTCCCCCCCCTTTCCTCCTAAAGAAAGTTTTCCAGACTCGCAAAGAGATGGTAATAAAGAAGACGGTGGCTCGGTTACCCCTCTCTGCAGTTCTGCCATTAGTGGAAGAAGTAAGTTTCCCCTTTATGGTCAAAGAGCAACAACTTGTGTTCCTGTGAAGGGATGGGATGGTCATCAACTTTGTAACATTTATATCAGCACCTGGTAGTACATGTCAGGCTCCACAATCAAATAACAAAAACTAGACAAATGTTGCACAGCCTATGTGGCATATTAGAAGTTTTTGGCTTTCTGTTTTTTGTTTTTTTTAATCTCCCGTAGCATCTAAGAGCTTAAGAGTCCTGAACTTCCCATTCCTGCTACAAAGCTACATTAACCTGCATGTATGTTTCATCCTGTTGTCAGGATTTGTAAGTGAAGTCGTGTTAACTGGACTTTTTTAATAAACCCTGTATCTCCTCTGCAGCTCACGAAGAGGCTCCAAGGGCACCCGTTTACGTAAGTGAAAGCTTGACGGATCAGCTCGGCATTTAATTAGCTCGAGTTCAGTGTTTGTCCACATCAGACATTAGTCACTGATGCAGTTATTTGTACTGCTGCTTTTTATTCTGCGTGCCTCTGGCATATGGCATCATACCGAGTGCTGCAAGAATGAGGCCAAAACTAAGAAGTGTGCTAACATTTTGGAACTGTTTTGTTCTCATTAAGTGTTTCATTAGATGATCAACACAAGCTGAAGACATTTTCGCTTTTGTGCTACAATACATAAAATGCACAAGTAAATTCCTCCCACGTGAATTTTAAAGTAAAGGCGTAATACATTAAAGGTGTTTGCTATCAAACAGCTAAAGGAAACTATGGAAAGCTGTTGGGAGACTTTTAATGGAGCTTGAAGTATTTTGTTTATAGCATAACATTGGCATTTTACATTTATGCTTCAAAAAAATGTTTGTAGATTATCCTGCTGAACAAAATGTTCAAGTGTCATAAGCCTTTATTTCCCAGAGAGCTCGTGGAAGAGGTGCTAACTAACTGAAAGGTGTACAGAAATCACTGTCCCTGCCTCACTCTGGATATGAAGCCGGTCTGGCCCCTTTGCTTGACAGCACGTACATTTGTTCTTTCTTACAGGGCAGTCTTAATGGTACGGTGGCTCAAGGCTGTACTTATGCACCACACATCATACCTAGCATCGGTGAGTTCACTCGGCCTGCACTCGCTTTAATATCTGCACCGTCATGTGTGTAGTGACACACGCCAACAGCGCTTATTCATGCATGAGGCCAGAAAGCAGCCATTCATATTTAATAAATGCATATTGGGATGTAGATTCATGGTCTCTGACCATCAGTGTGGCTCTGTTTAAAAATATCTTCACAAGCAGGAGGTGCTTTGATTGACATTCAGCTTTCTAACCTGCTGTTCATACCACTCTAGACGAGAGGAAAACTAGCTTTTTGTTGACCTTCTGCTTCCACAAAACAGCTGGAATGTCATTATAATTTTAAATGTAAGCTGAAGCCTGGCTTGCTTCATGTAAATATCACCTGAAAGGAATGGTTAGCAGAGGAGACAAAGCTTTGGCAGAAGCCACTTTGGGTGCTTTCTTGTTGTCTGCTGAAATGTTTTTACCTTCAGCTGATCCATCTGTGTATCCAACAGCTGCCAGACCTTGTTACCCAGCTGGGAGTCCTTTATCACATGATTGAGAGCAGAGTGAAGATGTTCCACAAGCTAACAAAGCTGCATGGGAAGCTTTATCTCCTAATGACACAGGTAAGTGCCAACATGTGCAGTGTTGTGCACAGTATCATTAGCTTTAAGTATTTTCAAATGACTGGATTTTGAGTGTTAGAGGGGTGAATTGTGTGTCAGGGACGGCTTAGATGGCTTCCCTCATGAAGCTGCTGTGTCTAGCAGCACCCTTAAAATGCAGAATGTCCTGCCCGCTCACTCTTGTTTGACGTTTAACTGTGAAATACATCAAATCCAGGATCCACTATGAGACGGAGACGTGGTTTGCATTTGAGGACAAATAAAGGATGAATATATTGAATTGTGTCAAAACAATAAAAGCCTAATGCTTTTCTGTTTAGATTTATTTAGAGAGGAAAGTTTGAATGGAGTTTTTTTTCTTTCCCTTCTTGCAGTTATGCTCCTGTAGGCAATGTCAGTTTTACATTATGTTCTTCCAGTAATGTGTATATAATGAAGATCCATTTTACTAGTAAATATTACAGCTTACTCCTTGAGGGAAAGACTTCTTTAAATAGGGCGTGTATAAATAACAAATGTGCTGATGTATGCAGAATGATTGTGTTATGTTTCAACCTATTATCGAGTAGCTGCACAACATTTGTTTAAAATCACCTCCAGAGGTCTGTGTGTAGACTTATAAAGAAGCTTTAAACATTGGAAACATGTCACCGTAGTAACAAAAATCACATGATAAAATAGAGGCTAGGGTGTCCAAAACGAAGGGTCTTTCCTTATACATACAGTAGGAATATGATGCATCGTTCAAATCAGTGTTTGAGGACTACAGTCTGACTTCACAGGAGCTTTCTTCATCCTCATCACACAAACAACGCATGTCATTTTCCTTTCCCCACCTCTGCTCGTTCACACCTGGGACCCGTGAGGCTGTGAAGACGTAGGCAGAAAAGTTCGCATGGTGTTTCTAAACATTTGGTGACTGCTTTGAGAGCTCCAGGTGATCGGTTTTGTAAAACTGAACTCGGCTTTGTATTGCTCGGCGTTTGATCCAGAAAGATCCTTTATTTATCCCTCAGGGGAAATTATTTTGCCACAGCAGCCTTAAACGCAAACCACAAATCCCAGAACTTAAATTACCCAAACAAGATAAGAAGCAGACATATTAAACGGTGGTGTAACTACACTGTAACAAACAGATGTCACACTGTGTATGTAAAATTCTATGCAGATACGAAAAAATGGCATCCTTTGTAGAGGTATGTTTTACAGCGTAGTAAATAGTCAGCCATCTTCAAGGTGGTATAAGAATAGGTTGTATATAGTTGAGATAAATATATCCATAGTAGTGTGACATTTCTGTGAGGCAACCAATCAAGCAGTCTGATCTTTCATACACCAGAACAGTTTGTATCCATAATAGCTCCTCAAAGTATATAATGAGCACTCTCTGGCAATGTACACTTTTAATAATAAGATGACGTCTGCTCATTATGGCAGTTTCTTTATGAGCTGAAATGGCAGAGTATAAGTCCCAACGTGGCAAAAACATGTACACAAACTGATTTGAGTTTAGTTTGTAGGTTTCAGGTGCTGGATTTGTTTGGTTTCTTTTATTTTTGTTTTCTTAGTAAAACCAATAAAATCATTACCCCCTTTTTTGTCTAATTACAAGCTGTGCACACATAGTAATGCTTTATAAGTATGTAATATTGAAAACCATTTAAGTGAAGAATCATTTTGCTTACAGGCCGAACAACAAAACGGGTTTATTTTTATAGTAATGTTTTTAAAGTTGAGTTTGTTTTTTTTTAAAGCAAAAACGAATCCTGTGCTGTATCTAAAACTGTTTTCCTTTTACCACTAGATGGCGACAAGTGACAGCAGCAACATGGTTTCAGATGTTGACCACACAGCTAAGCTGGTGTATGAAGACGGTGAGTGTTTGTTCTTCTGTTTAGTTTCACTAACCTCCCGAATCCCAGCTTTCTCCTTTCAGACTTGCCTCTCTTGTGGCATCAGTTCCTTCAGATTTCATGCAGATCATTGGAACCTGCGAATAATGCAGTCCATCGAGCAGAGGGTGTGGCAGCTGACTGTGTTAAAATAATCATCTTTTTTTCAGCCTGTGCTCTATCTCTTGTACATTTTCAACTGGTGATTGACTGGATTGACTTCTTGAAGGTGCTGGAGTGCAACAGGTCACATCGATGCCCTGCTTAAGTCTCTGCACTGCTACACTATTGTCTTCTCATTATTTTGACTGGCATTCATTATCTTGTCATTTCACCTCAACTCATCTGGGACTCTGGCTGAAGACTGCGGTGAATCGGTTAAGATTTATGAAAACAGCGTTGGCCATCATGCAGCCACTCTTGGCAATGCATTGCACGGAAACATGACTCCTGTTGCCTGGCAACCTGACCGGCAGCGTTCAGATCCTCCCCTTTGAGCGAACAACAAGGCCCCGCTCTGTTCACTCTCATTTCTCATTACCGTACTGTATAAAACGCTTTATTGAGCCACATAGAAAATTGGCTTTCATGAAATAATTAACCTGCGCCTTGAGTTCCAATATCCTCATCAGTGGTCCAGGATGTGAAGGTTCATTGAACAAAAAAAAAAAAGTTCATAAAAGAACCTGATGAACAGGAAGCAGAACTTTGTTCTGAGTGTCAGGAATGACGCTGTGCTCTGAGCTTATTATGGGTCCAACTTGGGAATCTGACAGGAAGCTTTAAACTGCCAGACTAGTTAGTCAGGAACAGGAATGATTAAGCCATCTCTCTGCTTCCTAATTGTGTTAATTGTTGTTTGTATGAGTAACATTAATTATACATTGATTAGTCCCGGGCGAGATGCAGATAACACTGCCAGTTAGAAAATTGCATTTGTCATTTTGTTACATAAATGCTGCATTTTCAGAAGTGGCAAAACTCTTTAAAAAAAGAAGACAAAAAAAGCTTTTTATCCCTGGCTCCAAACAAACACTCACAGAATGGCTAAGAACATCTTACACGGATGATCATGCGCTTCAATTTGTGTCCACTTTTCTTTACATGGTTTGTAAAATGGAGCTTTCTTTAATGTCAGCCAGCGTTATTACTGAAGAACTGACCAGCTTCCTCTCACTACTTGGCCTTTTAGACTGTACATAAAAGATGGATGTAGCTAAGAAAAATGCTGCAGTACTGAATTGCCTTAACCCTTTATTCTGGGCAGCTGGGGACAATGGCTATTGAACTTTATCTTACCTAATCTGACCTCTGTGATATCTTTTCTGATCAGTTTATGGTCCAAGTTGCTCATTTCAGTTCATGAAACAGCATGTTTATCTTCTAAATGGTACCGTATTTTTCGCACTATAAGGCGCACTTAAAATCCTTTAATTTTCTCAAAAATCGACAGTGCGCCTTATAATCCGATGCGCCTTATGTATGAATTCTGGTTGTGTTTACTGACCGTGAACCGATTTTATGTGGTACACGGCGCTCAAAAATCTGTCAAAAATGTTTTAGTACGACTTTGGTAAGCTAGGAAGCCGCACCGCTTGATGGACACAATGATGTGCTACGTGATCGCTAGTGACACAGCTATGTTAGCATAACATAAACAGTGAAGCTGGAGGATGAACGCTAACTTTTGGGAGACAAATGCAATCGCATGGCAGGATGCTGTAAACGGACCAAACTTCAGTCAGGAGAACAACTGAGATAATCCATCCACAATACGAGGTTAGTCATTAATATACTGCAACAACATGGGAATAGAGCAGCCGTGACAGAATTCAACACTAATGAATCAATGGTACGGAAGTGGAGGAAGCAAGAAGAATGAGTTAAGTAAAGTTTGACTTATCTGTTTGGTTTCGCTTAATGCGCCTTATGGTCCGAAAAATACAGTATTTGAGTCAAATAGGAGGATAAAGTAGGGTATGCTGCCCAATAGGGATGTTCCTGGCTAATTTCTTAGTTGAAAAAAACGTGGGAGGAAGAAATAGACGAACCGACTGGTCTAACACCAAGAAACACACACAGATGTCAAGCTACATTTGAGAACCCTTTGATGGACGGCTAAACAAAGGTATTTGAAACCATTAATCAAATTCTTCAATAATGCAGACTTTGCTGCTTAACTGTGCAGCATCTCACATTGTGAATTGCAGGGGAGATTCTCAAATATTGCGCTGTTGAACACTTACATACTCTAAAAGCATTTAATGGCTTGTTTTATAAAATCCTGAATATAACTCGATGTAATCTTGTTGACATTGTGCTGTTGTAATTTTTACTTACCGAGGCTTTAAAAAGCATCGATTTTTGTTTTTTAAAAGAGGCAGCAGCCCTCTTTATGTCGCCCTCAGTGTCCCATATATTCACGGTGATTACGCCTCCCTGGTTTTACTGTTGGACAGCATGTAAGCATATTTACAGTTATGACATATAGCAGCAGTGTGTTTAGTGAGGTCTGTAACCAAGTCTGGCTGGTCAGTGTGCAGGCGGCAGACGGTGACTGGCTGATGTAATGGGACAGATAGACCCATCAAATCATAATGACATCCGACACTCCTGCATCATAAAGTTCATATTGTTGTCACAACTAAATGGCCCTGCTGTAGTGTTGAAATGCAAATACCTTCTTCACTCTGTATGAAATGTAAAGAACTGAAGCATGAAACACTTCCTTCCTTCTCTCCCTCCTTTCTTTCTTTCTTTCTTTCGTTGTTACCTTTGTGGAAGGTTTGTGTTTGTGTGGAATAAAAGCTTGTTTAGCTTTGTCAGCTGATTGATTTGTTTTCCTTTGCCTGCCCTTTCCAGAATCATCTGACGAAGACGAGGCCTCTGGTGATGAAGGTCTTCCTGATGAAGACTCTGATGTAAGTTAGACTAGAAATGTACATTCTAAATGAACTGTTTTTCAGCTATTTTTGCACATTAAGGCAGTGTAAATTTGATGAGACACAGCAAACAAATATCAGCCACTGCCATCTATGACTTTGTAGAAGCTTTTGCAGATATTAGGCAACACTGGTGCTGGGAAGAAAAACAAGTAGATTAGTACCCCTCATGCTGTCAGGCTGTCCATTTCTGAGTTAAGCTGAGGTCTTAAATTTGTGTGTCCTTCTCAGCACTGGGAGGAGGATGAGGCGGTGGAGGAGACGATGACGGAAGACTACCAGGAGGAACAAGAGGACGAGGATCCCGACAGCAGAACAGAATCCAAAGCAAACGGCGAGGAGGATATGGAGCATGAAAACGAGAGTGAAGAAGAATGAGAACACAAACACCAATCAAACATAAAACGGACCTGAAAGAGTTATATATACTTTCATTTTATTTTCATGCATTTGATTTTATTATTGGAATAGAATGCAATTTTGCAGAATCAAGGGACACATTGAAACGAGGCCAGATGGCCCCCCTGCCTCGCTGCAGCTCGGTTCAGCCGTGGGTTTGGAAATGTCGAACTTGTGGTCTCTAAAAACCGAAAGTTCCTCGACTGATTGTGTCCGTCTGCACTCCGACTCTACGCCCCGATGTGTTTGCATTGACTGCCAGGCTAATTTGGTTGTGTTTAGTTTGCCTGCGTTCTTGAATCTGCATTCCAAATTTGATGTCATAATGTTAAAATGGTATAAGTATGTATGTTCAGCTTTTCATTTACAGCACTGTGTGATCGGTTTATTTTAACTCAACTCTGTAGGCTGTTTGAAACGCCTGCAGAAATGCAAACACAGAGCAGGAGTGGAGTTTGGATGTAGCCTCCCCATCCCGGGGTCTGTGTTTGTGCAGAATACCAGAGGTGGGATTGCCAGGCAGGACCATACATCATGTCCCCCGCAATGTAAATCTGTATGTACAGTGAAGTGTTTGTATGAGCTCTTCCCTCTACAGCCACCCCCAGAAAACCTTGGGATTAAATGAACTCCTGTAAAGTCTCCTAAATGCTGTTTATTTTTTTCTTTTTCATTTCTTTTTATTTTTTTTACCACCTTCAGATTTGTTTCAGATTTGCAGCCTTCTCGTTTTTAAATGTGTTCTTTTTGTGTTTAATATCAGGGCATGTCTTTATGTCCACTGCCTACCACCCATAGTCACACGGGCAACAGAGGACAAGAAATTGTGAACTTTGCTCGAGTAGGTGAATAAATGGGTTTTCAAAGTGGCTTGTGGTTTCCGGGGTCATGGACATATTTTAGAAATGTAGGCAGCTTCAGAGTTGAGATGGGTATCTTTTATAGACACTCATTAAGAAAAGATTGATGTGGCCTCTATTTCTATAAAATGAAGCAAATATGGAAGTGCCTTAAGCTTGCGTTTTTATTTATTTATTTTTTTTATAATGGCCAGCCTAGAGGGGGGGCAGCAGCTCTGGTTGCAGAAAATTGTCTGATTCTATAAAAGTCTAAGAGAAAACGGTCCTACAGCTCACTTGATTTATGACCCGAGTAAAAATTTTCTGATGGGTTTACAGTCTCAGTCGCTAGTTTCAAGTCTTATTGAATACAACATAATTTATTTTTGCCTTTTAAGGCATTTGTTTGACATTTATTTGAAAGTGGGAAGAAAGTGAGGGAATGACGAGCAGCAAATGGCCCGGGGCGCACAAACCGGGGCAGCTACAGAAAGGACTTAAACCATCAGTACATGCTTACTCTACCAGCTTAAAGAAGAATTCACAAGTATGTGTTAGGCAGGGTTAGACGGTTTTTGTTTTTTAGAGGACTAGAGAGTAAATGAAGAGCTACATATTGAAGAAAGAGAAACATGATGCACAGACTGCTGAAACAAGGTAAATCAATTTGTTTTGATAGCCAAAAGAGATCAGATTACCTGAGAGTAACTAATGCAAGCTGTAATACCATCACTCTACAAACCTACATCATTAAAGCTGTGATACATGATAGATTTTTATTACCGCTGGAAAATCCCCGTGCCCTTACTTTGAAATCTCACCCACAACTAATTACCTAGTAACCCCCCCCTTCTCTGTTTCCCTACTGGTATCCTGATTAGGTCACTATTGTAGAAATTCCCAGAGACTCTTACGATGCAGTGCAACAGAGTTCAACTACACCACTGGCCTACAGCTGGTAACAGTGTTTCTTCTTCTGTTGTGGAGAGCTACTGTGAACTGGAGGGCGACTCCAGAACCTGCAGCTGGAGGAGAACTGTTTCATGTGTAGCTCACAGATGCTGCAGAACAAGGTCTGACAATGCAAACCACAATTAAAGACAGTGGAGTTCAAGCTTTTCCACGTAATGAGAAACTTGTTGGAGAAAGTTGATACGCCTTCCATCTATGGTCACAAAGTATAAATGATTCGACCCTGCAACAGACTGGTGACCTGTCCAGGGTGTACCCTGCGTCCTGCCCCATGGTAGCTGGGATAGGCTCCAGCCCCTGTTACAGCTCTTGTGCGTTTTGTCTGTACTGGCAGGGCTGTTGTGTTTTTTCAAGATCTTGCGGATAGAAATTTTTGTGGTGCTAAAGGTACGTGTGGATGACTGACATTGAATATGACACCTGAAACAAATGCAAAGACCATAACATCACATTTGCAGGGGGATGATGCAATTTACTAATGAATAGACACTACTGTGTGTTTAGTGTTCTTAGCACCTCAGTCACATCTAACTGTGACCTATGAGGTCTGGATGGCTATAATACTCAGCTTGAGGCCACAAACCAATGACATCACACTGGCTACATCCTCTTTTATATCCAGTCCTTAGCTCCGTGTGGTTCGCAGTTGGAGTAAGTGATGTTGACAAACATCCTATCCTGTTTAAAAATTCAAAATGGATCATTTATACTTTTATAAATATTTTAAAAATTTCATGATCTGGTATATTTTTGGCTAATTCATTGAAGTGAATATCTGAAGGACATTTTTACTTCTCTCAAGCAAGAATGACAGTTGACAATTGCCCCGAGGTAGTTCCACTTATTTACTCCCAGCCCTGTTCACAATGGCCTAATATAACCTGAGGTATTATAAAGATAGAGATCTTTTAGTGCGAGATGTAAAATGGGTCACACATTTACACTTACAGTGTACTGTTCATATCACCATGGCCCCTTGCAGTATGGATGGAATAAGGAATATCAGGGATATAAAGATATCCTGATTGTCCTCTATTTGGACAGGTCTTTTCTCTTGTAAAACCAAACTACTGCAGTATGACTAAACTTATGAGAATGGATAACTTTTACCTCTTCCTATCCTATTCATTTGGAAACTTCAGACTATTGTGAGTGCTCGACTTCCAATTTTTCTTCTCTTCAGTCTGTATGACGTCATTGGGATCATGCCATATTAAGGATATCATTAATATGGTACTTTCAGCCACAAAGCACTTCTGTTTGTGAGGGGAGCCAGAAAAAGGTTGGCTTAAAGGCAGAGAATTAGCTGCCGGAGGTGGTCACACCAAGGCCAAATATTTTACATAGTATTTCAAACTATGAACCATAAAAAAGCTTCTCTAATAAAGTCAACAAATAAAAATTATGGAGTTGGAAATGAGTTCAAGTTTTTGGTTAACAATAATTCTGTTCCATGAAGTGTTCCAGTAAGTCACAAAAGTGAGCCAAAGCAACACAATACACTGATCCTGGAATCCTCTAAAATGGAATCTAGTTGTTTTTCATATAATTTACAACTTTGTTTTTCCTTCCACAGTGACTTGAAAACATCCCGAGTCACCAAAATGAGGCAGAGCAGAACAGAGCAGATTAGAAAACCTCCTACAACAAAATAACACAGAGGTGAGATTTGTGTTTTACACAGAAGCTTCATTTGAGGGGTTTTAAAGAGAAAAGATTTGTGGCATGTAGGCTAGTAATGAGCTGGCATTTTAAACAAAGTATCTGATTACTTTAAAACACTGGAAATAACGTATAGTGTACTTAAAATAGGTTTGGCTTTAAAATTCAAGAGTAAATCTGCATTTTTAAAAACAGACTCTGATTTAATTAGATGACTTATTTGTCATTAATATTATTATTATTATTTATGCCACCTGTTAGTGTTCCTCCTGATTACTACTGGTAAAAGTGAGACAGCTGAGAAACGTGTCTGTTATTTGTTTGGCTAAATTGGTTTACAGTAACAGCCAGAAAGGGGTCTCTGTGGTCTTCTCCTGTGGCCCTAAGGTACAATAAAGAGAGCGAGCTATCTGATTGTGCCAGATTTTAACGGCTTCTTCCTTTGGCCTGCTCATGCTCTACCTTTCCAGCAAGTTTCATTAAATTAGGCCTGGAGGAACAACAGTTGTCCAAAGAAGTTTCAGGGAAAGCAAAAAGGAAGTTGTTTAATCTTTTAAAAACCTTCCTATTTATTGTCGTGGTGTATTATGACATCAAATAAATCAACAGTGAAATAAAAAGTGGTATCTTAAATATTTATAAGCAGACAGATAGCATGGTGTGGATACGTGTACCTGTTTTGCATTTATGTTGGCTTTCATTTTGCTCTTATTTCTTTTTTATTCCTAAGTTTTACCTCTCTATTTCTTCTAAATGTACCTCCCTGTTAGAGACCGTATACAATATCAGAGTTTAATTTGGAAAATGGAGTGAATTTATGATGTCTGAATTGGAGGACGCTCTCTATTGCCGCAGTCACTTTGTGATTTAAGCCGACAAGACAGGTGGGATGCTCTGAAAGTCCCCCAAAGTGCCTCTTTTGTCTTGGTCATATTGTACACCATGGGAGGACTATCCATCATAAATTCACCTGGTGTTTTTACTTCTCCTGTGAAGAGGCTTTGAGCTGCATACTGTATATAGCCCGTATAAGCCACAAAACAGAATATGAGAAAGTGGAGCCATGTCTTTGGTTGGATCAGGTCAGGTCTTATCCTTTTAGTAAAGGAGCCTTTGATTAGGCAGAGAGCACCTTGCTGGTGCAAAGACTCCTCTCATATTTTGTTTTTTAAAAAGCAAAGAAAAAGGCACCATTAGATTGTTTACACAAGCAGCTCATTAACAATCCATAATCCAGCATTATGCTTCATTTTTAAGCAGCTTCTAGTGGTGGTGAGAAACAGCATCAAGTCTTTCAGAAAATTCCCCAAGCAACAGTTTTCTAGACCAACCAAAATTCTAGTCTGTCTGAATTACGACCTCCACCAAGCAGTGTTTTGCGTATGTTTCCAAGTGTGGGTGTGTGCATGCATGTCATCATTGTATCTGTAAACATGATAGCTTAAAAGTTTGGGATGAATTCTAATAAAACTTTGTAGGTCAACTTAATGATTAATTGGTCAAAAATGGACAAAAAGCCTTTGCTGTACAGTGTCCTTGGGTGTTTTAAAGGCGCTTTTAAATAAAATGTATTATTAGTATTATCATTAAATTAATAATATGATTCTTATAAGTGTGGTATGTATTGTCAACATATAGAACGTACTGTATAAAAATTTTAAATCTCATGTCACATTTGACTTCTCACCTCTCCTTCAAGGTCAATAAATTGATCCGAAGGTCAAAGTGATAATAATGCTATGTAGAGCTGTTTACTTACTGCCATTGTTTGTATTGACAACATATAAGCATATAGGGAATGATGGGGAATCTAAGTATCGCATTACTTTGGATCTCTGACCTCTTCTTCAAGGACAAATAAGGTCAAACTTTCATAAAATGTCTTTTGTCTTTAAAACTATGCTCAGAATTCTTTTGCTTTTATTTGTATTGGCAGCATTTAAGAAATGATACTGGTAGATGGGGATTCTAAATATCACATTATATTTACATCCAAATATAAAGTCTCATTTGACCTGATCTCACTTTTACATTTAAGATATGCCTTTTTTTCAAGTTGATCCCAAATTGTTTTTTTCTGCACTACAAACGTCGTAAAGTACATCTAAAAAGAGCAAAGAAAACACAATGTATATTTAGAAAATATAATATTTTTCCCTTAAAAGTAAATACTGAGTGAGAATGAGCTGCCATGGTGGTGGTTTGTGCACTCTGAGTGTGTCTTGTTAGTCTGGAATTATTACATTTGGATTTATCACATTATTAAATGTATCTGAGTAAAAACTCAATGGACCATCTACCAGAGTCCTCTAAAAAAATTCCCCTTCCCCTTCACATTTATGTATTTGGGCTCTTTCATTCATTGAGATGTGTGTTTTCTGTTGCTGCAAATGACCTTTCCAGCTAAGGGAAGGTGGAATAACATGTTTACTACAGATAGACAGTTTTATTTATACTCACCAGGCACTTCATTAGTACAAGTACAAGGCTGGATCCGCTTTTGCCATCTGAACTGCTCTAATTCTTTTTGACATAAATTCAAGGTGCTGGAAACAAGAGATGTTTGTATGTACTGACATGATAGCATCCTGTAGCTACTCCATATTTGTTGGCTGTGCATCCATGATGAGAAACTGTAACTGTACAGAATTGTTTGAACTGCATAAAATCCCAAATGTCAGATAGTTTTTATTCTCAACTGAATGAGAATAAAACAGAGATCCTTAGATGCATTTCCCAAAAGGCTGATTCTGTTCATCTGGACATAGGGTTTCTCCCACTGAAAACACTACGTCCAGATGAACAGATGAACCTGGATTATTGAGCATGCATCAAGAATTAGTTGCATTTCTTCCCCATTCTGATGCTCAGTTTATATTTCAGCAGTAAGTAATTGCAACATGATTAGATAATTGTGTTAATGAGTGACCGAATACATGTACCTAATGAAGTGCCTGGTGAGTGTATACAGTAATTAATAGTATAATATTAACATTATATTCCTCATTCTACACTTAGGCTCATCATGCGTAACTGGGCAAAGTTCCAGTATGAAAATGAATTTTGAAAAGAAAAAACAAAATAAATTGGTAAACAAAAACAAATCAACGCAACAAGTGTACAACAAAAATATTAAAATATAAAATATGTGTGTTTTAAAAACTGAAAACTGTCAGCCATTGTTAGAGAGAACTGTTTTAGAACCCAGGAGCAACACAAGAGAAAGCACAGGGACCTCTAAGGAACCAAGAACAACAGGAACCACAATGAGTTTTTGGGAGAGAACCACAATAGTCACAGTGATGGGGTTAAAATATACTGAACTTTAACTATGGTTTAGTTTTTTCTGCTCGTTAAAGCAAAATCCATCTTGGTGGAAGTAACCATGGGTTCATGTGTTTCTTTTTTTTTTTTTTTTTCCAGATTTACTGGCTAGTAGCCACACTGTGCTTTATCCTCAGGGTCTCTAAGATGTGGGAGAGCTGCTCAGTCTGTTCATTAAAGCTCCCAAGAGACACGTCTTCCTGTCGTGGTATTGACACCACTTCAGGCCTATAAGAGTGTAGATAATTCAGAGAGATGTTAGCTCATTAACAGAGCTTGTGGTTGAACCGTAGACGGGTGCAGCTGGGGAAAGAGAAAACCCTGTCCTCCTCTCAATGATTGTTGATTGCTGGTTACCCGGAGTCATCAGTACTAGTGGTTAACCATTCATGAACTGTTATATAAAATGTCATTGTTCCACTAATGCTTTAATTGTGTGAATGAACACTAGGCTTTCTGCACATTGAATAATGCATTTATGAGTGTGCATTAATAATGAATAACATGCATAATTCATAGCTGCAATAGTTCAAACTTTTTAACAGCACAGCAACATTTTAAGCTACGAAAAAACAGGCAGCCAGTGTTTTGTCATCTCATTATCTCCCACTGTTACAGACTTTGGGAAAGGTGTACCAACAAACCTGCTTTTAGAGGCACTGTGGGCGCTGACCTGGAGTCAGGGCTCTTGACGTGATGCAAATGGTATGCAGGAATCAAAGAGCAAAAGTAACAGTCCACCCACTGTGTTACATCTGATCCACCAAGGTAAGCGAGGAGAGGTTGGTCCACCACTTGAACTGACCTGTATGTTATGTAGAAATATGTGGAGAAGGTTTTGAATAAAACTCAGTGAGAAAACATAGATTTGGTCTGTTAAAGAAATTCATGTCACGAAAATAATGAAATCGTTTGTGTTAGGTATGAGGTGTCTGCTGAGAATTGGGATTGACCAGATTTGAGAAATTTTAAAACTTTAAAAGAAAATGGATCAATTAAATTTTAGTCTGTGACCCCACTTCTAAATACTTTTGACTCTGCCTGCTCTGGCTGAAGAACTATTACATCATTAAAATGTTGCCAATAGGTTTTTGTTAGCTCCCTTATTTGTTGAGGGAGTTTCGCTTCAGTGAGAAAATATGTGTTCTGTTTTATTTTTAATTGAGAAATCTCAGGCCTCCCGAGACACCTTTGTTTTAATGGTATTTAATAGGAATAGTACATTTGGCTTGCATTATTTTCCTGAATGTGAAGAAATATAAACTTAGGCTTGTGTTGCAGCTCCATTACTGCCCGAGTTTTTTCCTGGCTCAGTTGTAGTGTTTGGGGGGTGACTTACTGAAGTAAGCAGGATTAGTCTGCATACATTAATAGCTACATGATTTAAGCCTCCAACATTTAATAGAGATTTATGAATTTTTCTAGTTATTTCTGACTGATGAACAATAATGTCTACACTTACTTCTATTAGATACACTTATTAGATAAATAACTGCTTGTTAATGCAAATATCTAATCAGCAACCCCCGACTCCAACAGTAACTCAAACAATAAAAAAAAATGACACTCGTTACAATCAAGACATATAAAATAGCATCTCTGAAAGTGTGATAGAGACCTTGAAGCAGATGGGCAACAGCAGCAGAAGACCACACCCGGTGCCTATCTGGAAACTAAAGTTGTAGTTCTCATAGGTGGCTGTAGCTCAGGTGGGGTGGCTGTAGCTCAGGTGGCAGAGCAGGTCAGCCACTAACCAGAAGGTCGGTAATTCGATCCCAGGCTGCTCCAGTCTACATGCCAAATATCCTTGGGCAAGATACTAACCCCATGTTGCCTACTGGTGGTGGTCAG
>VUQG01005870.1:34734-47982 GCA_015106755.1 Etia nguti | reverse complement strand
CAGGAAGTACAGGAAGTACAGTCTGCTTTGGCCTTTTTACATAGGTGCTGCGTGTTGCATGACCAGTCCAGTTTGTTGTCCACCCACAGCCCGAGGTACTTGTATGTGTTGACCACCTCCACCTCCTCTCCCTCTATCTGAACTGGCGCACTGTTCTGAATTATAGCATTACCTCCTTTCACGAAGCATGGTCCGTTGTATCCTGTATGCTATAGGAGGTAATTTGCATTTAAATTCAATTAAATTCAAACAGCCCTTATCAAGTTGCCTCTCAGATAATTCTGGGTCAGTTCACTTACTTAGGAAGGGAAGGTAAATATGACTGAGGTGTTGATGTATTCAAATATGACAGTTTTACCAGAACCATAGTAAAACGAGTGGTTGGTGTGATGCACGCCATGATCACAGCGTCACAGGACCATTATACAGAGAGCTGAAGATAGAAAAGGATTTAACAAAACAAGGACATTCAGCATTCGGCAAATTTATCTTCTAAGTTAAATATGGTTGGCTAATTTGGTAGTTTTTAAGGTCAATGATCTGCAGTGATTTTATAATTAATTTTATAATTGTGCAATAAGCTGACCTAACTCAATCCTTTTTGGAGATTTAAATGCCAGTAAACTTGTTAAAATTAGTGACAGCTTTCTGTATAACTGTATTTAAGTGAGTTGACTGCCATAATAAATAAATGAAACAACTTATTTTAAAGGGAAACACATCACTTTTACAAAGATCACTTTGAAGACTGGAGGTTATGTTGACACAATTCTACCAGTGTTCACTGCTGCTTTTTCTCACCCTCCTACCTCTGCTCTATTTTATCTTTGCTGTCAGCATCTTCTCCCCCTCAGTCAGTATTTCTACCATTCACTTGCCTGGTATTTGTCCTACGTGTCAAATCTCTCACTTCAGCTGAATGTAAATGCTGCATATGTAAGTGAAATAACATTAAAAAATATAAAGGATAGGAAATAGAACTATTTCATAGCCCTTTCATCCCTTTATGTGTTATTTAATTTGCCTTATCATCTAGACCCTCACTCCTCCTCCTCCTTCTTCTCACTGTGACTCTCCAGTTCAGCCTTCAGTACATCTACTAGTGTGTGTAGCCTCCCCTTAGTTGACTTAACATGGTCTGACAGGCCAATCCCTATGGATTCTGATCAAATAGAGGAATAGTGTACACAGCAGCAACAGTGCAGCTCCAGCCTGCTAAAGCAGCAGCCATAATATGGCAAAGATCAGCGTCGTGCAGAACTGATTCGACATGTTTATCTGCTGATTCTACTTTGTTACACACGCAATTTTAAAGGCTGTTATTAAGCTCATGGCATCTGTTTGAGCACACTGCAGAGCTCTCCTTGGTCTCCAGTCAATTACTGTACTTTACATATTTTACCTGTGCTTCAGATGTTTGACATTGCTGTCATTCATGTTCCAAGAATTTGCAGAATTCATTGGTGCCTGAGCTTTTACGCAGACAGTGTAATCGCTCAACTGGTGTGTTAAGCTTAATGCAGTTGTGAGTGAATGGTGCAGTCAAAGGTGTCTGGGCATAGGAGAGCTACAACTTGTTGATATAGCTACTACTGCATACTGTTCTATGAGATGAAATACCGGAAAATGTGTTATTTTAAGAATTTAAAGAAGATCTCATCCTTTTCCAAATTCTTAGCCTTAACTTTACCATTTTCCTTTTTTTTGGAGGGTTCAGCACATGCAAGTGCATTTCTGAATCATCTAGCCTTGATATGTGATCTCCATACATCCATCTGTGCTTCTAACATCAGAATAAATCACTGCAGATGCTGGCTGGACAGTCCTGTGTTTTTCTGGACTAACTTGAGGGCTTTTTAAAAAGTGCGCTAAAGTAATATAGCTTTGGGATGAACTCTTCCCAGAGTTTAATGTGGCCATGTAGTGGGAGGGTGGAGGTGATTGAATTGTGATAGTGTCTCAAACCAAATTTGGTTGAAAGGAGATTTTTTTTCACTGTGAGCTTTTATAAAATTTAATGTAAAATGTTGTAAAATGGGCTAAAATGTGCAGCAGATGTGGGCTCTGCTCCCGAAGTGAAGGACAGTAAGTTATCAGAGTTTTTAAGCCCTGATTTCACTGGTTGGAACACAAAGCCAACCCTGTTTTAGAATCTGACGTGAATCATGTTTTCTAAGGAAACCATTGTACATTCAAAAATCCCAAATGAAGACAGGCCTCTGGTGTTCTTATCTTTCAGCAGCTGAACTGGTTGCTTTAAGCATCATGGGCTGCACAACTTTGGTTCAGCAGTCTTCTCATCCTGCAAAAACAGCGGTTTTCATGTGCTGATAATGATTATCACCTGGATTGAACCGGGCCAAGTTAGCATGTGGACCTCACACAAGGTTAAATATATACTTCTTAGCAGTTTCAAACGAAAGTGTCAAGGCCTGGCTGTGATCAAAGAGAGCTACAACTAAATTTAAATCAACAGGGATTATGGATGTCACAGCCAGTTTGAAAAGCTTCAAATCAACAGTGGAGCAATTGAAGCCAACAGGCACGACACAGTCACAGCCTGCTAAGTGCCAGTGTTGGTACATTTACTTATTCAGAAATTAAGACCCACATTCAACTTTATCATTGCGTTTGGATGCAGGTTCTCACAATTTTATTTGATTTTTTATTTAGTTTTCTGTTTTTTAAGACAGCTTATTTATTTATTAGCTGCTGTAAATTTAGAGAAAATTTTAAAAAATTACTAAATATTTCCTCCTCACAACAATTCACAAGATGTTCAGTAGCGTACTAGCCTGTGTATAAATGTGTATGAGTGCATGCAGGCTTTAAAACGACAGGTTAACCTTGCTGTCCTCTGGGACTCTTGGTTTTCATTCCCCTCAGCTTACCAGAAAATAGAAACGGAGTATGTGCACCAGCGAAAATAACAAACAATGGATGCTTCTTCCATCCCCAAGTGTCCTGCTCTTGAGCTCTCTCTTCTTTCCCTCCCTCGCACTTTCCTTCTTCTCACCCTCCATTTATCTCCGTCAGCCTCTCTTCACAGCAGCCATGGCTTTATTAATGGAGAGAAGGAGGGAGACACAACACATTTCTAGTTTCACTTGGCTAGATTGCAGACTATCAGAAGGATTTATGAGTGTTATGGTTTTAGACAACTTCAAAAAATACGGATCTCTGATTTAAGTTTAGGTAGAAGCTGCTGCAAGTGGCAGTCTGGAGGGAGATACAATTTGAAAAAGGCTGCGTGGCCACACTGTGTTGACTGCAGCTGGAACATTATAATGCTAAGCTGCACCTCCTCCTTGGCCAGTGGGTCCACACTGGCATGGGCTCTGGTGAGTCAGACAGTCTGAATGAAGCTATACAGTTCAAATTGTCTCTTTTTATGCCAAGGGCTGCTCTTTGTCTTTTTCGTTTTGTTTTTTGGTAGCCAGATTCTGATTTTTGGGGGTTAACATTTCTAAGATCAGATTATAGAATTGAATGTAGGCCTCCTACCGTGCAAAATGTGATTAAAGGGCTTTTAAAACAAAAGACTAACTCTACAGTCAATGTTATCGGAGCAGGATGTCTATAACATCACGTTTACTGGAGTAGTTAGAGTGTCAAGTGGCTGTTTTAGGTCTTCTACATTACATTTTTGTTTCCAGCAGGGAGTAAACTGGCTAAATTTCTTGGTCTGATAGCTTCATCCCTTAAGAACTGCAGTCGACTCATCTCACAGAAAGAAGGGGCATGTCACACACGGGCTTTATGTAAGGTTTACATGGTTAAAAGCTCCACTTTCCTCCCACAGTGCAGACAAGAAGATTTGGTTAGTAAACGATGTAGGTGGTATGGCCCTGTGAGCAGTATGCACGAGGACAGCCTCTAGCCACCAGCATCCCTGCAAAAGATAAGCAGGTGTAGGTTGTAGCACACTAATGCAGAAATGCGCTGCCATAAATTTGACTAATCTTTCTAAAAGTTGTTTAAGAAGTTCTCAATATTGTGAGAAGGTCTTTATTAATGAGGTCATGTTGTGGGTGGTGTAGACGGCTGCATTATACTGAAATTGTTGAAAAATCTTGCGTGCCGTTCCTGTGTGCTAACACAGAGGACAGAATGTTGAAATGTATTAATATGATGCCATCAGAAACTAGGAAGAAAAGTAGAACTTGATGTCACTTTTTTAAACCAGAAGCTTTGATAGTTCTACTATCCGTATAAAAAGAGGGACGTTTTCTGAAAGTGATTATGTTGGATAACAATAAAAATAATAAGAAACAATAAAAATTTATGTTTTGAAGGCCAAACTAACCAAATAAATATTAAGAATCTTGTTTAAAAATGTGACGTCACCTCTAAATTATTATCAAAAAACATAAGTATAATGAAAACATGATTTAGTATTTAAAATTAAACCGATAGTGCTTTTCACTACCAGCTATTCTTTTTTATTCTAAATGAATTTCGATATGAAGTTGATTGAGCAAAGTGGACTAAATAAGTGGAATAAACCTTAAAGCAATCCACTTATTGAAGCAACATTGTTCTAGTAGAACTAAAGCAGTCACCTTGAACGTACAGTTACTTCCATAAGTATTTGGACAATGACATTCCCTCTGTACACTGCTAAAGCAGATTTTAAATCAAAAAGACTGCAGACTTTCAGCATTAATTAAATGGGTTTAATAAAAGTATTGCATCAACTGTTTAGCCATTTTTACTGACTGTGTCAACTACCACCCAATCCGTCTTCTATGCCATACCATGAAGATATTCGATCCTAGACGCCCATCTACGGCAGATCGTCACTTTCATGTCAAACCAGTGTGGGTTCATCAAGGGACGTTGAACTACCGATGCCATTCATGCCATGAGGATGCTTGTAGAGAAGCAACAAGAGAACCACCAACCTGTCCATATGGCATTCCTAGACCTGGAGAAGGCCTTTGACAGAGTGCCACACGAACTCATCTGGCATGCCCTACGATCCCATGAAGTCACAGAAGCCTACGTTGACTGTGTCAAGCTACTCTATACGAATGTCACCAGTGCCGTCAGATGTCCAGGGCTCTGCCCTTTCACCCCTCTTGTTCATCCTTTGCATGGACTGACGATCTCAAAACACGTCACCCATGGTCACTCCTCTATACTGAAGACATCTTCCTGGCGAACCAATCTAGAAGAGAGCTGCAGCAACATACGCAGCAGTTGAAGACATGCCTGGCTGACCACGGCATGAGACTCAACACCAGGAAGACCGAGTACATGGAAGCCGGCCCCCAAACCGATGGTGCCATCAGCATTGGTGGAGAAGACCTAAAGAAGACCAGTGAATTCAAGTACCTGGGATCAGTTATCAATAACGATGGGGATATCCTCCCTGACATGTGGGCAATGGTAAATGCTGCTTGTATGAAGTGGCGTCAAATAATGGGTGTCCACTGTCAGATGCCAGACCATCTCAAGGCAAAAATCTACAAGTCTGTTGTCTGCCCGGTCATCCTCTACGGATCTGAATGCTGGCAACCCACCGTGAAACATGAACAGGCTACGGTGTTGCCTAGGCCTTACACATTGGGACCAAGTTATGAATGAGGATATCAGAAAGCGCCTCGACATCGAACCGATCACAGAGAAGATCCACGAGGCAAGGCTACGCTGGTACGGACATGTCATGTGAGGAGAAGAAAACTCTGTGGCTAAAACGGCAATGAGGCTTGAACCAAATGGCAGCCGACCACGAGGCAGTCCGAAGAAGAGATGGATGGACAGAATCAAAGAAGACATGAAGATCATCAACGCTGCCCCTGAAGACGCCCTGGACCATGCCAAGTAGAGGTGTCTTTGCAGCAAAGGAGACCCTGCAATGCGGGATAAATGCTAGGAAGAAGTTTAGCCATTTCTATACATTGTACTGCAGAGGCTCAAAATTAATATCACAAACACCACATTGTATTTTTGCCATTGAGATGCTGCTGCAGCCATGTTATAACACTGCCTCCACCATATCTGACAGATGATGTGGTATGCATCATGTCACGTGACATTCTTTTCCTTCTCCATACTTGTCTCTACAGGCTACAAACAGGCTAGGCTACAAATTTTTTCTCGGTTTGAGGTATTCAAATATGTTTTCAGAACACCTTGTTTTAGGTATTCAATATTTCCATTCACAAAAGAATCTCTTGACTAGGTATTTAAACAATGATACAGAAACCAGACTTGGTTAATTGTTGTGAGGGAACTAAGTGTATACAGAATTTTCTTGAAATAGTTTGATTATATGGATGACTGAAGAAAAAAATATGCATGTGCCGTTATTCGTAAAACCTACGCAACAAATTTTACTACAGAGAGAGCTGGGGATAGCAGATAAATCAATGCAACACTTTTTCCCACTCTTTCAGGACTTTTTTTTGTCAGAAATTCTGCTTGAGCAGAGCCACCAGCATTATCAGAGAGGCCTTACACCCCCCACACAGACTATTCACCCGTCTGCCCTCAGCAAACAATACAGTGCTGCCAGGATCTGTAAGGGCTTTTTTCCCACGGGCTATTAAACTCCTCAACTGCCTTTAAATACACCACTTCTACACTATCAGAGATTTTTTTTTACACACACACACACACAGACACACATAAGGATGACTGGTTGTATGCTGTTGCTTTGGGTTATATACTATTAGTGAATTCCATTTACAAGACTAGGGGCCTATATCCATGCTACCATGTCTGTGACATTATGCTGATTTTTATAAGGTAAAATGTTTATTATGCTAATAATCATAGTATAGCAAGTTAGCAGGCAGCTGAATCATTTGTGTTAGCAGTCCTGGTTGTTTTTCAGCACTCATTCCTAAAATGGTGGTCTGGTAAGATGGGTAGACAGGGTAATCAGATTTTCTTTGGTAAGTCTTCATTAACTTTATTTTTCCTTCTCACTCAAACTCATTTAGGAAACAAAATACCTATGGGTGTGTGTGTGTCAGCGTGAGATTGACACACATTGAAACAAAACCGTCCTGGAAGTGATGAGAAGGAGAAAGAGAGAGAGACTTAAGAAAGAGAAACTGGCAACTGAGCCCAAACCTGTTTATGTAAACATTAATCTTGGCTAAACTGCTGATAGATTGGCTTTACAAACACATGCACACGCGCGCACAGCAGAGCAAGGTGATAGCTTCAATCCCACCTTTCTCAGTAGATACACTCCCGTGAATACAACACACAGAAAGAAGCGAGGCCGCTTGTAATTAAGTTCTACATGTGCAAATCCAGTTGTGAAGCATTGCTTATGAGATCGGCTGTATAATCGCATCGCCCCAAAAGGGAGAGACCGCTTACTTAGCATTTAAATAGGTTCCTTCGCCCCTGCAACCATGTACGTGCGTGCGTGTGTATACGAAACTAATATTGCACTACGCTGTATTTCCCTGTGTGTGCGTGTGTGTCCCTGCGTGAAACGGGAAAGAGCGTACATATGATCGAGAGAGGTTTTGTCTGCATGGTAAGCACTGCTAGGTATAGTGTGTGTGTGTGTGTGTGTGTGTGTGTGTGCAATAAATCTTGCTTTTAGATTATTTCCTAGTAGTCCCAGTGGCGCATTGTAGTGTCAATAGAGCAGGTTTTAAATGGCATGCAGTGGGAATATCAGCAGTGGGAATATCAGAGAAAATTAACTGCGTGTGTATTAAATCTTTTTAAGGTTACGTGTTTATGTTAAATTCATGCTAGGGGTTTTATGATTTACGGTTGGGGAATTAATTCCTGTCGATTAACTATGCATGAAAGCAAAGAGACACATCGTGTTGTTTGTTTTAGCGTGTATGTTTGTGTGTTTTCCACTGGGAGATATTGCCAAGGCAGTCGACTTTGCAGAGGCATTGTTATTGAAATAAAACATAATGTCAAGTTGTGTCCTGAAGCTCATCTAGTCTACTCATGCTCAGGGATTTGGCCTTGTGAAATGCAACAGTTGTTCTATTTTCTTCTGTCTCTGTTTATTTCACTGAGTCTGCAGCACAAAATGAGTTGGCACCGTTCCCTTCTGAAGAGGGGCGAGCTTTAGAAATGGATTACTTAATGGGTTTTACACTGTTGCACAGTCCTTAGTCTTGTCAAAAAGTTAAACATGTCCTGTTGGATATTCTTAAAGTGGAGGGCAGTCAGAACAGTCCATGTTATTTTGCAGCATGATGACCTCAGTGGAAGCACCACTCGCTGGCTTCTAAAGCATCCAATGATGTCTCTACAAAGTCATGCTAGAAAATAAATTATTAAAAGAATTTATGCATTAATTATTCTTAAAAAAACAAAAATAAACTCTGAAAATCGCTGTTAGAATCAAAGAAGTTATATGAATTTGCACGATTAAAATGATCTCCAAGTAAAATCTGAACTTTCTTGTATTAGTATCTCCAGCAACCATGAAACCACTGAAATATACTACTATTGAAACATTGAAATAATTTTACTAGAACATGAAGTATCCATCCATCTATCCATTTTCTAAACCACGTAACTCAGGATCTCTAGAGGTTTGGAACCCATCCCTGTTGCCATGCACAGACTGGACAGGTCTTCACTCCATCACCGGACATTAATGTCTACTACACATAGTAGACTACAACCTGGTATTTTGTTTAGTTTACCTATAAGGGAGAACCCACCTTCCTATAGCACATCACACATCGATTGATTGGTAAATAGTTTACTTTTTTAACTCAGTGTCTTGTCTCTTATTAATAGACCCCCATTTTGTTTGTGTTAGATTGTCACGAACAGTGTGCATCAACATATCATGAATGGATTTAGCATTGTTATGGTTTAGTCTTGATTCTTGACTTCTGTTATTTTTACCTCCCGTGTTTCCTCAGTTATCCCACTGTTTCATCTGGATTCATTTTTGATATCACTTTCAGTTCACTTCCTGTTTTATTTTGAAGATCAGGTCCTTCCTTAGCTTTCTATGTTTTTGTTGTTATCTTTCCTGCTCCAGTTACTGTCTTGATTGAGTCCACCTCTGCCATTGTGTGCATTTGCTACAGGTTCTTTTAGGTACTCAACAGATCTCTCTCATTGTTGTCAAGTCTTTCTTTTTGTTTTTTTTGGCTATTCTTCAAATAATTTTACCGTCAGTTCGTACAGTACCTTTTCTTTTTTTAAACCCACTTTACCCACTCCCAGTCAAATTAGTGTCGTAACTTCAACTGGCGACGGCCAGTGGTACCCCTCAGCCTGATCTTGAGATCAAGGTCACTCAGAGTCAAGACTTTTAGTAGACACATCTATGTTATCAATTTCAAAATCCTAGGTAACTTCCTTTTTGAACTCTTCCGAGATCTTTAGTAGATACACCAATGGTATCAATTTGAAACTCCTACGTTGCGTCACGTCATGTCCACCTGCCTGCCTGCCTGCCCAGAAGGGTGACGACTATACCCCATCAACCTTTCACAGCTGATAAGTAAAAAGTGAGAAATATATTTGTCAGATCTCGCGTGTAGAATGACATTTGTGATACATGATGTAGTCATAATGTGGTCACCAAGCAGAGGTGTCAGTTAGATATTAAAAAAAACCCCTGCTTTGAAACTGGGTCTTGGTTGATTGTAGTACAGAACACTGTGTGAGAGGTGTTAGGAGATTGTCTCCCAAATGATGAATAATCCCTCTGTGATGTCAGGTTAGATCATCAGCCAAAAATCAACCCTTCATCTCATTGCAAAGGTGCCATCACATCATTAAAAAGTAGCACCACCATCATCAGCAGCATCATGGAAGAAAACATCACAGTCTGGGGTTTTGTATTTGACAGCTATGAGCTTTTTTTTTCTCTCTCTTTCTTTTTTTAATGCTGCAGGTTAAGATGCATTCACACAGAAAACTGACCACTGTTCATTTTCAGCAACATTTAGCAGCAGCTGACAGGTGATGACTGGAGGGCCGTGGGTTCACTGATAGAGTTGATCAGATCTAAATGAGCTCTTGTGACTCTCGACTGATGCTGTGTTCCTCTAAAGTTGGGATGTCGGGCATGGGGGTGATGTGACTCCCCGGTTCAGCGTGTTCCAGTGATAAAGTTGGAAGTTTGCTCATTAGCAAGGTAGAGCCATTCACGCATCATTAGCAATCTAGCACAGTGCTTAAAAACAGCTCACTCATAGACGGAGCCTGGTCAGTGCTCTTCGTAAGGCTTACTTAGTGAGTCACAAATACACAGCAGGGTATTACAGATTATAGACTGCAAGTTCTACAGTTTTACTAATTTTTATGAACACTGTTACCCTCCTTAGATTTTAAAGTAGGAGTTGGTGGGGCTGCTCTGACTTTCCGAGTTGGAAAGTGGTGTTCAAAATTGCATGTCAGCAGGACATTGGCAACTTTCATGCATTTGTGCCTCAGCTCTCACTGACATCACTTTGTAGCTTTAGGTGGTCGGCCACTTTGTAGCTAAATTGCTGTGATTTCAAAAGTCTTTGACTCTGTACAGTAATAGTATGAAATTGACTAAATGAAACGGCAGTCACAACAAGTCAGTACTACTCTTAAATTCAATGAGCTCTTTAAAATGATCTATACTTATATATATGTTTGTAAACGCAGACTTCATGGCTTGGTGCTTGATTTTCAGAATCAGAAGTTTTCTGATGACTCTGTGGTGGTTGGATGCATCCATGTGGGTGATGAGACAGTATCAGGCTTTGGTCACGTGGTGCGAGCAGAATCATCTGCAGCTCAACGTGACAGAGACCAAGGAAGAATAGGATTTTGGACTTCAGGAGGACCAGCAAGCCTGTGACCCCTCAATCCACGGGGTCAATGTGGACATACAGAAGGACTATAAATACCTCGGACCATGCATCAACAAAAAATTATACTGGGTTAAAAACACCACTGCACTCTAACAGGAAGGGCCAGAGTCGTCTTTATTTCCTGAGGTGGCTGAGGTCTTTTAACGTCTGTTGGACAGTGCTCGGGATTTTCTATGAGTCTGTTGTGGCCAGTGCCATCCTCTATGCCGTTCGTACTGGGGCAGCAGGTTGAGGGTTGTGGATGCCAACAGCCTCAATAAACTGATCTGCAAGACCAGTGACATTGTAGGGATGAAGCTGGTCTCTCTGAAGGTGGTGTCTGAGAGGCAGATGTTGTCTTAGTTAAGGACAATGGTGGACAACACCTCCCACCCACTCCATGACATGCTGGCCAGTCACAGGGGAAAAAAAGAAAAGATAAACCATTCATGTCAAATCCAACTACATTAGATGAACTCTTTGTATCTAAACATCTTCATACGAAACCTTTATCACAATTATTGAATAGTCATTTTAGTTCTAGACAATTTTTAAACAGGTTCAATGTGGTTCACGTTTAATTTTTTTTTGACTCATTTGTCAAAAATATAATTTCCTCTCAATTTGCTTTTATTATTCCACAGCTTCTGGATACCAAGTGGCAATTGACATTTATACACTTTGTACAAAATTGGAATGATGCTGTAATCTATTAAATCTACAAATACTGCGACCATTTAAAACCTCGAGCTAGGGCCATTCATTGTCATTCATTCATTATTAAACTCACTGTCTATCATAATTTTAAATGACAATTTGACAAATGAAAATTTGATCAGTGGATAAAAATAGATCACTGTGGGTCAGAAACTGAAAAAAGAGAATATTAAACAGGTAATAAGTCAGTGATGATGACCTGCATGCCCTTATATAGTATCTGATATCCTCACTGCAATTATGAGAGCCGTAATGCATAAAAAATATATAATATTATCATAATATTCCCTTCATTGCATGTCTGTCTTCTTGGAACAATGTATGTTTGTTCTCTATGAAGTGTGCTGAGAAGTATATTGTTAAATGAGAGAAAAGTTTAAGGAAAAAAATCAGGTATTAATATTTATACATAATATGCCATAGTGTTCATACATGCTCAGATGTTTAAAGAAATATTCCTGTTTCTACAAAACAAGCTAGAAAAAATCCACAGCTAGTGCTGGAATAGGAACCTCGCAACTTGCTTTAAAAATAAAACAAACGCACACTTACGAAAGGGGAATACGATATGCTCGCACCGACACCCTGCAAGTCCTTTTTATCCCCTTCATTTATTCCAGTATGACATAAGATGTCAATAAGTAATAGGGAGAGGGAGCAGATCCATTTATTATTCATAAATGTCTTGTGTTATCAGAGAAACATGCTGGGACGTTGATTTACGACAGCTTAACATTGTACGAGAACAGAGGAAGAGACAAAGGGAGCAGATGACAGGGGAGTAAGGGGTGGGGAAGAGAGTTGGAGGGACATGCTGAAATCAGTGTGATTACAAATAGCATTCTTTATAAATTCTGGAAAGAACAACAAAAAAAGAATGCTATCGGGTTAAGGAAACAGGGGAAAGGACACAAAGAAAATAAAGGAAAAAATGGCCGTGGAGTAATTTTTTCTTAAACTACAAAATGGAATTTAGTATAATGGTCATTTACAGTAAAGTAACAGCTGATCTGAATATAATTGCACATTGTCAAACTATGACAATCTAGGTTAAAAAGTCTGTATCTGTGAACTTAATAAGGTTCCTCAATGAACTTTAGCAACAGGAAATGAATAGAAGATGGTGTTCGTGATTTACTCTGGATTAAAACAGGGGCCTAGCACAGAACTTTTAGTCCTATACATAAACAGCCTCTGTGGGCCTCCTTAATTTCTTGATAAGAGGAGCCTTGTTCTTGTTTTGGAAGTCAGGCTCAAGAAATTGGAGACCCCGCTCTGCACCATTGAAAATAACCTCAAAGCTAGCCAGGCCCTGCAGTGAGTGAAGGCTAGCCAACCAGCAAAGGTAGATAAGCCCCATTTTTCTCCCTGCAGATGTTTCCAAGCTGACCCCGCACTATCAGAAGAATTTGCACTTTTGCTTGCCAATATTTCAGGTAAGGTGTGTTTTAAATCTGCACCACTGCATCATGAAATTATCTCTTCATTTTCTTTCTGTTGAAGCAACACAAGTCTTATTTATTCATGAGAAGCCACGGTGTCAAAGCAAACAGTGCCTCTGTGTGACTGTGCTGTAACATCATGCCATCAAGAACACTGAACAATAAAACCTGTTTCATTCTGTCTTCAGCAGACAAATTGGGAAAATATAAAATTACCATTGCTACTGTTATAGTTATTTTTAGGGGTGTAATAATGAAATTTAGGGGTGCTTGAACCCCCCCCCCCCCCCCTCTAAAAACAA
>VUQG01005870.1:4244-34714 GCA_015106755.1 Etia nguti | reverse complement strand
CCCCCCCCCCCCCCGTATATATGCAGTATGCAACAAAAATCTATGACATTACCATAAGTCAACAGCCTCAGTCTCCTAGAGTCGACAGGATGAGCCATTAATTTATTTTTGCCTGTAAATGCCTTTGCTTAATCTGTGAATCTGTGATGCTTTACTTTCTTCATTTTTATTATTTTTGATTTACCTCAGAAAAAAAGCTTAAAAAAGCAATCTGAGTTTTCTAACATATTTTTGACGCTCCCTACCCTCTCCTCCTCCTTCCCACCACCCTCAGGGCAACCTTCATTTTCTTCACTTCCATCATCTTCTACCACGTTTTGTTCACTATCTGCGACACAGACAAGCCCCTCCACAAGCATGAAGCACACAGCCTGTAATATACTGGTTCTCAATCTTTCTGTTGCTAACCCACATCAGAGGCTAAAATAATGGAATTATCTTTATATTTCTTAAAATTTGAATATGTGTCCAGCTGTTCAACACAAAAATTATAGTACCATGTCTGAGCAGACCTCACGTGTTGTTAAAATGCATTAGAATAAATTAGGTTTATGCTATGTGCAATGATCATACCACTCAGTTTCTTTTTATGTTATTGAACACAGATGTCATATGTCATATGTATGTACTGGGTGGTTACATGAAAACATTCGTGAGTGTAGACAGACGTGTTTGTGTGGTGCCAGATGGTGCTTCATTAGAACTAGCAAAATAAATGCATACATTGCCATGTAAGTGATGACCTACAAATTTTTTTCTTTTCTTTTTGTTTTCTAAAAATTAAGAAGCAGTGTCATTGTAGGAAGTCTGTGAAACTGAATGCTTCTTGCTTTTAGTTGCCACTATGCAGCTATTACGTGATGATATATATACCCTGCTTCCAGGTCCAAACTGTCTTTAAAAAGGCTTTCGTCTTTTTAACGTGTTGTAATGTGTTGTATCTTGTTCTATTTAATATAAACGAGCCCCCCAAAATAATAGCTACACCTTGTGAGCCTCTCTGGCTTCTTATTAGCACTATCCATGTGCAGCACACGTTTTAAAACCTTACAGTGTAACTACAACCCACAGACTTCCAGTTTGCTAGACACCAAATACTTCAGAAAAGAATCACTCTGAAGCTAACTAAGATTTAAATGAACACATGATGATCCGAACTATGCAGCAGCATATTAATGACTAACCTCGTGTTGTCATTTCAGGTGTTCTTCTCAGTTTGGTCCTTTTTCAGTGCCTTTTCCCTGCCATATGATTTCATTTGTCTCTGCCCATCATGGACCCTCATATTAACTTTTACTGAGGGGAAAAAAAGCTAACATTTATTCTCCATCTTCACTGTGCTTATGTGTTTATATCATCAAAAACCATAGCTATGTAGGTAGCCGCCAGGTAGCATCCACCCTGGTCATTTTATTGGATGTGAAAGAATAACTCTCAGGGATGACACAGTCTTTGTTTGAGTTTGGGAACCAAAGAAGTTTGGACCCAGAAAAGGCTAATGACATCAGACTTCAGAAGCAGATATAAGCTTACCTTGCGTCACATAATTTGCTGAAGGACCGCCTGCTGCTTCATTGTCCCTGGCAGTTTCTGGAGTTAAAGACCATGTGTCTCATGGTGTTAAGTTGCTTTCGGCTGATAGTCTTGCACTGATATTTGCTCAGTCCCTTATAAAACTGCTTATAGTTAAATGATTCTTAACCTGTTAGTTTTGCTTTGTTCACTTTGCTTTACTTAACAGCTGACTTCCCTCAGTTTGCTTTCCCTCCCTCTCCTTTCTTTCTTTTATCAAACACCGAATTTGCTTTCTTGGGCAAAGTCATAGTGGCTGTAGCTCAGGTGGTAGAGCAGGTCACCTACTAACTGGAAGGTTGGTGGTTTGATCCCAGCCTGTGTGCCAAGTATCCTTGGGCAAGATACTAACCTCAAGTTGCTTTCTGATGCATCCATTGCTTTGACTGCTCAGAGAGAGTAGAAAAGTGCTATATAAGAACCAGTTTATTTAGCAGTCACCTTGATAGAGTAAACTAACTGTTCTGTGTGAACTGTGTGGTGTGGAATAAAACATTTTGCCTCTTTTGTAAAGGAGTGAAAGAGCCTCCGCTACTTTTCCGAGGTTGAATCACCCTACTGAATCAATCAGGGAATTTAATAAAAACAATAATAAAAATTAATAAATAAATCAAAAGCAACTTTAAGGACCACATTCCACCACTCTTGGGTAGTGAGTTCCAATTTCCCACCATTACCACTCTTAAAAGTAATTGTATGTTTCATTGTAAATCCTGTTGTAAATTGATTAAAAAAGGATTGTTCTATTTCATAGTGTATTACTAATAGAGAGCTGTGAGCAGCAACTTTTCCCACGAAAGGCTCATTGGATTTAAGATAAAGAATGACACGATGGGAGAAGACACAAGGTAAATGTTATACAGGAGACTGAAGTGAAGATAGCATCCGTGGCAACAACATTATTCAAACCACCGTGGATATTTAGCCCTGTGGAAGAAGTAGGAACTACTCTGTACAAAAAGGAGGGACATGAAACAAGAACAAATGCAAATTGTTAGCTCAAGTGTGAATTACTTGCAATCATAGCATGGCACTGAAAAAGAATTAATGAAAATAATTTAAAACTCAAACTGATTCTTCAATGCCCTGAGTTTTAAATGAGGGTTTAAAGGGCAAGGTAGATTTTAAACTATGCGAACTGTAAAATGCAAAATGAGAATCATGAATTCGCACGACTTTAAAACCGATTAATTAATTGTTACGCACGAAGACTTGAGTGTTCTTCTCTAGTTAAAGGTCATTTAGACTTTTTTGTAAAGGTTTGTTTTAACATCTACAGTTTAGATATATTTGAAGGCAGGAAAGCAGGACTGTTTGAAGTGATACCGTCAGAGAGAGTGAGACACTGAGAGGATCAGTGCTACTACCAGTGTGTGCGTGCAGGCGATAAATCATATCACCATTCAGCTTCTTTTACCCAACTCTTATTTCATTGCTCTTTTCCTTTCGGTTCACTCTTACCTGACCCCGATCTTTTTCATTTTTTCTCTTTTTCTCTCTCGTCCAATCTTTTACCTTCTATTTTTCACTCCTACTTTCTCATTCTCATTATTGCCAGTGTGCGACCTTAGCTGACATCTAGTTGAAAGTTCAAGCAGGTCCAAAGGTCTAGAAGGTAGAGCACAGGCACACCATCCCACATCAGCACTTACACTCGGCATTGCTTAAGCTCTGGCGGGTTGCCTTTAAAGTTACTCATGTGTGTTCGTGTGCATGTGTATATTTGTGTGAAAACAGGTGCACATTTATTTGTAGGGTGACAACTTGATTGCTTGCCAGCTTCTAAGTCCCTGTATGTCTGAATGTGTTGTGCCAGGGTCAAAGTACAGCTTACACAATGATGCCAATTAAGAGTGCATTTAGTATAGCATCGACTTTTGACCTCAGTGCAGTTCACTATATAAAAGAGTGTTTAAACTACATGCAGCAACTTCACGCAGCACTGCTGCACACAGGCACCATCACTGGCAGCTCAAACTGGTTTTTTGAACATGACAATGACTTCATTGTCCTCAGATGGTCTCCTCAGTCAACCAGATCTCAGTGTGAGCACATTTGGGGTGTGACAGAAGTGGACATTCGCATAATGGATGTGTGAAGCAACTATGTGATGCTATTATGTCAATATGGACCAGAATCTCTGAGGAATGTTTCCAGCACCCTTTTGAATCTATGCCAAGAAGAATTCAAGCTGTTCTGAAGGGTGTGCGATCCAGTACTAGCAAGGTACACTATACATAATAAAGTGGCCAGTGAGTGTATTTTGATACACTAAGCCATTATTTCAATATCAATGCCTTTGAAAACATTCAGTATTTTAAAAACATTAAAATCAGTATTTTCACACTGACACCACCACTACGTCATTTTAAAATACTATGTGCTACTCATTCCAGACATACCAAGACACTTTTGTGCTCTAACTATAAGAATTTAGAAGGAAAGTGCAGTTTTTGTTGGTTTTAAACAACAAAAATGAAACCTCTGGAGCCTGTTCTCTCAGCATGAAGTTGCCATCATTCTCTTCAGACCGGCACCTGTTTGACAATGACGCAGCATTGCCAGATCATCCCTCAAGAAGAGCAAAAAAGGAAAATATAAAAGCAATATGACTGAAAAGATGATGCAGGAAGATGTTTTCACTTTTTTTGTTGTAAAGGTGCTTATTATTATTATTATAATTTTGATTGGGATTTACTTCATTTATTTATTTTTTTCAGTATGTGCCATTGTTGCATCATTGTTTTTTTTTTTCCAAAGAAGCTGTTTCTGTGTATGCCAGTGTTAAGCAGATAGTGACAAGAGAGGAGGATGGGAGGAGAGAGAGGCATGACAACATTGCACTGGAACAGGATAGGCCATTGGGTGTAAGTGCTAAAGAGGATCTTGCCTCCCCTGTTTGCTCACTGTGTCAGGGAGAAAATTACTAACATCCCTACTACAAGTCTTCATTTGCTAAACAGATGCTGCTCAATGCCAAATGGGTCATTACACCAACTAAACTGTGTGCGAGTGTGATATGTGTGCATGCGGTGTATGTGTCTGTTGTGCCTTGGTGTCCGTGTGTGTGTGTGTGTGTGTGTGTGTGTGTGTGTGTGTGTGTTACAGTTGTCTGCTGCTTGTGTCATTTTGCAGAAAGTGTCTGCGTATGTATTATGAATTTGTATGTTACTGATGAGAACATATGGTGTTTCCATATGGAAATGTGATGGTTTATGAAGTCACACTACCTAGTGACCGCTAGTCAATGTGTTTCATCTGCTGTTTATATTAAACTCCACATTATAGATTGTTGTTTTCTTATTACTTTAGAAGATAATAGGATCTTAAATTTAACGTTAAATTCTCCTGTGTTATTTGAGAATAACTGCGATCAGTTTTCTTTCTTATTCATCTTTTTTCCCTTATGTTAGTGCTCGAACAAAGTTTTTTTTTCTGAGTGGTGACTGCTTTTGATCAGGAAAATAGTACAACAAGTCTGCCATGCTGAAGCCAACCTACTATTTACGACATTTTTCCACTAGGTGTTAGTGGAAGAATGTAATAAATTCACAAAGTCCCAAGAAAAGGGACGCTATTGTGGAAAAAGTTAATACAATATGAGGTAAGTCACGTTCACTTGAGGAAATAAAAAAGAAAAAGTGATGGCATTATTTAAGGCAACAGACTGAAGAAAAGGTCACTTTTAATAAAGCTGCAGCAAGGAGATGGGTGGATGTCCTGCAGAGGAAAAGCCCTTAACCCGATTGGGAGAAACAATACTGCAGTCACTCATGTGATAGGAATTAATGGAGTATGATAAAGGGAAGTTACGTGCAAAGTGACTGATAAGGCCATGCAAACGGAAATATAAACGTAATTTAAAAAATCAATATGATTCAGTTAATAAGTTACTAATGCTTTGGTTTTCATATCGACAGGGACAATCCCAAAAGAATTCATGATGCTGTCTCTTGAGACAGTGATGACTTTGATTGCCTTTCACAGCTCTTCAATAGCCCTGGGAGAACAGTATGTGCAAACAGCTACAGTAAAATAAACAATGCATGGATGAACTTAGGGCCATATCTGCGTATGGACATCCCGGATAGGTCGGCAGTCAGTCAGGGGGCTAATACAGAGAGACAGACAACCAATCACACCTACTTTTAATTTATAATCACCAGTTAACCTAATCCCATGCATTTCATTAGACCATTGTAGAAAGCTAGGTACAGGTACAAAGGATTAATGAGGAAAAAACAACTTTATTTAATTTTATGCTATATACTCTATTTTTGATGTTTCCATATTGTTTCTAACTAGGATTAATTAATTCTTATAACTCAGTTATCAGCTGCACACATTTTGACACTGCTAGTGATCGAGCTGTTTCACCAGCCTCTTAAGCTAAATGCGGTACGTGGGTTTTATTTTCCTGAAACAAGTCATCAGTTATCAAGCTACAATCATGTGGTCATCACATATAAGGGTGTACTCCATCCTAAAAATTTTAGAAACATGCTGTGTAACTAGAAATCTTGTGTCCTGCAATGTGAATGTTAAAAAAATATGTATATGGCTTATATTTATGAAGCATGAAATGCATACTACCACACTACCTTTCCTATTTGATGTATCGTTTTCTCATTTCATTGTTCTTAAAAAAAGAATAGAAATAGAAAACAGGATACTGCAGGTTAAACCTATGCATTTGAAATCTTGGAAATACAGCTGCATGTGCTTCATTCATTAAGTAATTTATTTTTTCTGCATTATTTCTGGAGTTGGGAAGAAAACAGGCAAAACATCGCAAACCTAACTTATGGCAGATTATATCTAAAACAGGTTTTGTGACTGATGAGCTCACTCCCCTCTGTTAATGAAGGTAATTTCCTGATGCCACATGACAAATGCTAGTTTCTGGGATCAGGTTAAATTCATTTGACTGGTTTGTCAGCTCAGACATTTCTTTATAATTTCACAGCTTTGTGACATACTCACACCCGCAGGACCAGAACAGACATTTTAATGAGAAAGTACACATTTTAGTTTGCTAACCCTAACCCTCATTAACTTTTATTATGTGCTACCCTTAAGGAGAAAACAGATTTGTTACCAACCTGAAATAAAGTAATTTCTTCAATTTCAGGTATTCTTGTCAAAGCCATAAGCATAAACAGGAGCGCTGTTATAGGAAATAATGGATAGAAAGGATATAAACATGAAGAAGGAAACGTAATGATAAATATTCCATGAAGATTCTTGAAGTCTCTTGAAATGATTTGTGGCCAATGTGCACTCGGGAATAAAAGCACAGTTCTGGCCAAATGTAAAATTGATACATTTGTATATATTTTTAAATAGAGATTTATGTCCTGTAACTTATTTGGCAGTTTAATGCTACTAAATAGGAACAGAAACTATACTAATACAGGTAGATTTTGCCTAAACTTATTTACCTGTGTGTGTACAGTCTGCTGTATATCTGTACTGAGCCCATCCATAGGGAAATTTTACACTTCATATTAATCTTGTGTAAATCACAGCATAATGTCCACAAACCCACTCACACACGAAGCAAAAGAGGAAAACCAAGTGTACTAACATGGACGCTATCAGGCTGCATACAGGCATGCATCACATACTGTACATATTGACCTGTAGCAAGGCACAGCTACAAAACACACCTACACAAAGGCATTTACAAGATGAAGCTGCATACACAAAATCATTAAGCCAGGCGTGCACAGGGACCACTGTGGTCTTGGAGGCTCCATGCTGAATGTGATGTTATTAGAAGTGGCTTAATGGTGCCATATTGTGTCCCTTCTCAGCCACTCACACACACATGTGGGTGCACACACACAGACTCAAGACACAGACCATACACTTTCCTGTAACCACGAGCGTACTCATACAGACACTGCAGGGGTTCAGCGACGTCGCTGTCTTTCTGCTCTCTTTGGTTCTTATATTTCACAATGGAAATACATGTTCACAAGCATCATTATTATGTGACGTAAATTGTACTCCCATTACAGTTTTTACATTTTAATTTGGGTACTGGGTACTTTAACACTAAGAAGTTCTTTAAAAAATTCAAAAAATCTAAATTTTTATAAATATATTTTTAATATTGCATGCATTTTTGCAGCAACGTGCAATAAATGATCACGTATAATGTGAAACAGTAGACCTTTTCATCTTGTCATCCCATACAGATGGTCATATTGCCCAGAGTCCTGATGACCCTATTTATAAGTTGGTGGTTGAATATCAGTGTAGAGTTCTAAAATGATTGTATGAGACAGTCAGGTCTCTGTGAATTAAAACCAAATGAATGGATGAACTAGCAGAACTACAAAGTAACACAGTAGAGAACTAGGACTAAGTCAGCTCTGTGACTTAGTATCTAACTAGCTGATCAGATGAGTGTTTAGTTGGCTGACTTGTTGACAAGACTACGAGTCTTAAGTCATCCATTATGTGATGATGACTCAAGGTGACCAAATGACTAGAGAACAAGGTCACTAGCTGGGTAATTTCTATTCATTCATTTATCCATCCTCTTCCTCTTATCCTTATCAGGATAGTTGAGGGGCTGGAGCTTATCTCAGCTACCGTAGAGCAAGAGTTTCACCCTAGACAGGTTGCCAATTGGTCACAGGGCTAACACAGAATAAGCACCGATGAGGAGGAACCGGGAGAAAACCCACTCAAACACAGGGAGAACATGCATGTGAACTCCATACAGGAAGGTCAGACTTTGCTTTCTTGCAAACAGTCCGAGTGGATTGTAAATGAACGATTCCTCCAATGCAATCTAAAAGCCAGCGGCTATGACAATGATTTAGCTTGTATTAGCATGTTTTTCAATTTTATTTGCATTTATAAGCATGACCCTCAGCCCACAGAACAGAAAGGATTCTATCTATTATCTGTATATCCTGGCTACACTGCAAGCCTAGAAATAAAATGAGCAAGAGAGTCATGTGATTGCTAGCAGCAGCCAAGCACGGAACTCCAACGCTTGCTCAGTGACAGCTGCCTCCGTGAAAATTGTGGTGTTAAAGCGATCAACAAATCTATAAGGCATGTGAGAGGGCAGCGTGTGACTGCTTCCAAAAACTGTCGCAATTAAGCCGAGAAATGCATGAAATCATGAAAATGATTATACTTGTGATTTTCAAAAGCATGTTTGTGCATAAAGAAAGCGAGAGTAAGCAGTCAGAGAGTGGCATTGAGATGCTGCTGAGACAAACTGAAGCATTCTTGAGCTTGGATCATTAGACACAGCGAGAGTACAGGCCAGTAGGGGAGTGTGGAGGGTGGTCATGCTTGGGCACGGTTACAGCAGCAACGCCCAGTGTGAATACACCCAAAGACACGTGGGCATGGATGATAGAATGGCTGTCTCAGTAACTGCCTGGCCTTTGCTACAGGTAAATAGCTGATGTTAAAATGGCTACTACTCCAGGTGACTGTGTCTGAGTAGATTAACTTGATGCTAATAAGACAACCTAATGTCAAAAAAGGGAATGATGAAATCTGATGATTGAAAAAACCTTTCCAAGGAGTGACTCACCAGCTCTGTGTGTGTGTGTGTAGTTGTGTTTATGTGTGCATCCAGTTTGGGCTCTAGTGAAATAATTGTAAACTTGCTCCTGTAATCTGTACTGACTAGCAATCAAGTGAGTAATGCTGTGGTGAATGCTGAGGAATAGGCAATGATTTGTGCCTTTTTCCCCCCTCTAGCGTAGGTGTAACTGTGTCCCAGTCTCTGGCCTTGTAGGTCTTTTCTCGGCTCCCCGTCTTCCATTTCTCTCCCTCTATATCTCTGTGTCCTTCTTGCGTTGCCTCCCATACTCACTAATCCTTTTTCTTGCGTTTTTCTGATGCTCTGCCTCCTCCTCTGTGTCTTTCACCACCCCTCACAGAGCCATGAGCACTTTAAGGAAAAATCCATTTCTCTTTACCCAGATTATCACATTGCTCCTCTTAGTAATAGAACCGGCCTGCCTCGTCAATAGGATTGTATTGGAATACAATACCCTGCTGAATGGAGCAGGGGTGGATCACGGATAGCCACTAAAACTGTCTAGGTGTTGTCCTGTGCAGTAAATGAAACATTCCTCAATTTTCTTTAAACAAGTCTCAATAGAAAGTAATTACTTTCCAAAGGGGAGTTTCCCTGATTCCCTTGCCTGTTTAAGCTTTTACCTTCTGATCAATTAGCCTGAAATGCGTGGCCCTGCTATAGAAGCCATATTATTTTGCATGCATTGCTTTCCTAAAACACAAATCTGAGTTTTAATAATAGCTCTGTGATGAGTTAAAATGCTCATGTTCCAAGGGAAACTGCAGCAGAAGTAGTAAAAGTCAGCCAAGAGTTTTGCAGCAAAGTCATAGCTGTTTCTGTAATTGGCTGCTTTACTGGACAAGTATTTTTTTCACACCTATTTTGCTAAATGCAGTGTTTATTACACAACAAATCTTCTTTGCTCGCCTCTCCGCGGTGGTAAACCCGTGAGCCAGGGGATTGTTATTTTTCTTTTTAGCTGTTTTTCTTTACGTTTTCAGCCTTTTGTCCATCTTGCAATTGGATGGAAAAAATGTTTGGTTGGATAACATTATCCTTAGTTTATGTCAGCCAAGGTGTGTCTGTACCCCAGATGCTGGGAAACAAGTAGCTGAAAATCATCTAGGGGAGACACCGAATGGGGTACCGAGCACAAAAAAATGTGGGCATCTGCCTGCCTTGTTTTGCCACAGATGGCGTGTGTGTGTGTGTGTGTGTGTGTGTTGCTCTGGACTTCCGACCAGCTCAGCAGCTGCTGATTACCCCGACAGAAAAATCTCTCTGTTTCTTCTCCCATCAATACTCACTTTCTTTCCCTTTATTTGACTTTCTCTCTGTCAGAGCTCGTTCTTCTTCTTCTTCCTCTATTTCATTATTTTACACTCATCACTCCTTTCCATTTTCCCTCCAACTTTTTTCTGCCTTTGTCCTTTCGACATTCCTGTATAATACCTACGGCTTCTTTCTCCCACGTCTCCCTGTGTCTATTCTTCTCTCTTTTTCATTCAGCGGTAGATATCAGCACTATTTGGAATGAAAACACACCTCTTTCTTTCCACCTCTAAACACGCCTTCTGCTCCATTTACTATTTGTACTCTTTTTTTTCCAGACGTCATTCCCTCCCATTACTCCCATTTGTTTCTGTTTTTTTCTCTGAACCTTTAGGTCCATTTTGTTGCTATCTGCAGAAATTAAAAATGCATGCAGGGGAATTTTCAGGCACAAGAGTGAAAGTGCACATGATAAAAAAACAAACCACTCGTTGCTTTCCTGCTGCTCCCCTTACTCTGTCTGTCAGGCTCTAGTTTTCTTACCTTCTCTCACGCCATCCCCTCCTTTGTCAATCTGATATGTGACATCATATTTGGACACAAATCGTAATGTGATATTTAAAAATCCCCATATACCAGTATCATTTCCTAAATGTTGCCAATACAAACACTGGCAGTAGAATTTTAAGCAAAGTTTTAAAGATACAAGACATTTTATGAAAGTTTGACCTTATTTGACCTTGAAGGAGAGGTTAGAGGTCAAATCCCACATGATATTGTAATTCGTAATACAGTACCTCTATATGTTGACAATACACACCACACATGTAAGAACCACAGCTTCTAAGTTGTTTTTTGTCAATTTTTTAACCAATAAATCATTGACCTTGAAGTCAACTTGAAGGTCAGCTTGAAGAAGTTGGTGTGTGTAAGCCATTCAAAACTTTTCGAGCTATGGTGTTTACAGACAGAATGACACCCAGACATGCAAACACTACCCAAACCGTAACCTCCCTAGCACAGGTAATCATAGATGAGTAGAGGGTGTGTCTTGATGCATGCTCGATCATCCAGGTAAGGAAACCCCAGAGAGCTTATTCTGTTCATAATAGATAACACTGTGGATATTTTGGAGCCAGAACTGATCATATTTGGCTGACAGGGTGGCTTTGTGTGGGCATCACAGAGATACAGATCCCTGCTGATTAGAGTTAACATATGAATAAAATTATAAAAGTTTAATCACTGAATAAAATGGAGCATGGACTTCTTGGACAGGCTTTTAGTATAAATACCCAAACATCAGCGCATAATATTTGACAGATCATTGCCTAAAAATGTTTAATAGGACATCAACACTACAAACACAATCTAGCAGAAAGCCAGCAGCTGCAGGAGCCTCACACTTAAAGGGGCCAAATATTGAAAATGTTAAAAACAATAATAATAACATTAATAGTCTGAATTAATGAAATCTTTATTGGCTCTGACTCCTTAACTAAATGTTTTCAGCTTTTGCTTTCAAAGTGCGCTCTAACAGCAGTCTAAGCTCATCTTTCACATGAGATAAGAAGACTAGAATTTGAGACAAAGCCTAATTGATGTTCACAACCTGCCGCTGGAAGCAGCATGAGAAATAAAACGTTTTACCTCTGGGTTTTTTAGGAAACAGAAAATGACCAGTTTACAGGGAGGGGTGAAAACTAAATGCTCGTTTTCTGCTCAGAGCTACAACTTCAATGCTGACTACTACGAATGCTATAGGCATTTGTAATCTTTGACTTACAGTAAATGCAAATACCATCAGTCTAGGAGGTTTATGTGACATGTCAAAAACTGCTCAAATTGCCTTCTGAAAAGCAGATCATAGCGGATTATGGCGTGAGAAACAGTCAAATTAGTAGGGACTCAATTGCAATGAATCTCACACTCACAGCTGACCTATAGCTTAAAATAGCAGCTAGGGGAACATGTCAAAAAACACAAGTTTCCTGAGAGTTTCCTCATGTTACCCCTCATTTCTAAAGGCTATGTCTTTGCATGGTATATGTATACTCATTCTGCAAGATGTTCCCATGAACTCATCATGACCTTCAATTTAAGACTACAGAAGTAGTAGGAACTTGATATATCCCATGTCCCTAAAATCAGATAAGATAGATTACAATCTGCAGATGTTGAATTGTTATGTCTAGTGAGATGCTGCCATGTTATCCTTATAATGTTGTTTTGTTTAAACCTAGTATTCTCTTTTAGCTCTGCTTTGGTCTCCACGATCTCCTCTAGCTTTATATCGGCTAAATCCTTTACTGCGTTAACCAGCTAGTAGCTAACGTCACCTGTTCTTAGGTGCTTGGTGGGTAGAATTGGGTTTAATTGGAGATAAAGTATCAGAATTTCAGGAGCGGGACCACGCCTCCAAAATATTACATCCAGAAGAACTGAATCAACTTTCTGGTATTTCCTTAGCTGAATTATTGAGCATGCATCAGGACATTCTGTATATTAGAGCCGACTGCTGTCAGCTGGGACCTTAGCAACACATTTTAATTTACATACATGTCTTCACAATGTTTTTCACTAATTTATTAAAGAAATGACAGGTGTTAGAGGAGATTCTTTTAGAGGTGTTGTAAATGAGGAAGAAGAGTAGAGACACACTAGAACTAGCTCCAGAGATTTTGTACTAGCACTCAAGACTTCCAGCCTCCAAATAGTTTTATCATCTGTCACCAATTTTTTTTATCATAGTGTCACGTTGAGGTTATATTCAGGATTTGTAGCTCAATCTCGCATATCACATTAGCCCAAAGTCTAGATGCAGTTGCCTTGTGCATCAAATACACACTGAGCCCTCTCCTCATCTTTTCTGAATCCAGATGAAGAAGCGATTTGCCAACTGCTTCCCAGATAGAACCTCAGAGAAAGGAGGTGAGAGTGAAGAGGAGGTGTGATATGAAGGCAGAGGCTTCTCTCTGTTCTTTTACCCTTGTTGGGGGGGGGGTCCAATGTTCCGCTCTATTCTCCTCCTTTGACGCAACAGGAGTACTAAGAGAAATGAAAGAAAGGAGCAAGAGGAGGTGCAGTCTGGGCACACACTCGCCCCCTCTCCTCTCCTCCTGGCAGACAAGTATCTGACACTACTGATTACTCATCTCATTACTGTCCGCACTTAACCTCTATGTGTACGTGTACGTGTGTGTGTTTATGAGTCGCCTCGTATCCACACTCGATTGTGTAAACATGCATCCACGCCTGCTCTCGTGTGACCTTTTTTATACATTTGAACGTGTATCTGGCCCCAGTCCACTAAACAGACTCCAGGAAATACTTGAGGATGCCGTTTGATCAAATAGCATTTGATCTGATACATGTGTGTTTAGTGTGTTCAAGCGTGTGCTTACCAGCTGTGTTTTCGATGTGCTCGGCTTGCGTGTCATATGATCATGTCATGCTAGCAGGAATATCTCCAGGCTTATCAGTACTGTGAACCCAGTGGTAGTTGTATGTTTTTAGAGTTCATTTCTTTAGCATGGTGAGTTGAATGTCCTCAAGCTCTTGGCAGTGCTAGTAAAAGAAACCCACCATCTGAATTTGGTGCATAAACACCTTCAGGCCTTCTTGAAGAAACGGAGGACGACGAAGTGTTTCCATGATAAAGGCTTAAGTCAGTAAGTTATGTTGTCTGTTCATATACACTGTGAAAAAGTCTTGAGCCACATCTTATGTCTTTGTGTTTTGCTTTTAAGAAGTCAGACTTTGAAAGAGCCTCTAAGCCCAAGCAACTGTTTCTCAAGACCACTTTAAATAAACTCTAACAACAGTCTTTATTTGAACATTGGCTGCTTTTTCACTGG
Source organism: Etia nguti (assembly GCA_015106755.1). Classification (NCBI taxonomy): domain Eukaryota; kingdom Metazoa; phylum Chordata; class Actinopteri; order Cichliformes; family Cichlidae; genus Etia; species Etia nguti. The sequence goes on along the minus strand of VUQG01005870.1, from coordinate 20,452 downwards.
CCAGCAGTTCAGTCCTTGTACCCGACTGTTTTCAGAGGAATGTTTTGCTTGTTTAGCCACTTAACATTGATCTTTGAATCATTCAGTGTGACAATGATTCCAAATACTGTTAGACAGATGGACCATAGATAGAACCCGAACCTCAACAGTGTGGGAGCACGATCAGATCTCAACAGAGAATGGAAGAAAAGTCAGCCTACATCCAAAGAACAGTTTTGAATTTCCTTCAAGAAGTCTGGAGCACTGGAGATTTCAGGCTGTGTTGAAAACTAAAAGTGATCATACTTAATGTTGACTTTTAAGCTTGTTAGAAGCAAAGTCAACACTTTCCATATCCAGTTCAAAATACAAGGCATCTGGTTTTTGATGAAAAGTAACCCTAAATTGTTAATATGACTTTTATTGTGGATGTAATCCTCTGGAGAAGTCTATTAATCAAATTTTATTGGGACTTTGCTGTTTTTTGTAAAAAAAAATAGTGTTGGGCACAGACACAGACTTAGAACTATGCAATGACTATATGGCCACTTTTCAAAATAATAAAATAAGTATGCTTGCAACACTATGAATGGTGGTTATGTAAACTTTGAAAAACAAGCCACAACCATGTCCCTGTATGCATTGAAGTTCCACTTCAATACTTTAACAGAAATGACTCCTCTCACAGTACTATAAATGAGACATTTTCTATGTTTTGGGTAACACCACCCAGTCAAATAACCAAAACCAAAAGAAAAACGATATTCTGTCGACCTGATTGTGCAAATTCTCTGTATGTGGACATGATATTTTGCCCTTGGGCTAAACTAGAATCTCGCCATCCCTTTTTCCATCTGTCAGTTGCTCTGTTTCTTTTCCTCTCATCGTCAGCCGGAAGGTCACTTTCTACCTACAGCCAGACAACATAATAATCTGAACCTGACATAGAAGCCTTGTGTGTGGATTTCGTAGTTTGTGTCTCTTTTGCCTTACTTGTATGCGCGTATTTGTGTGCACAGCTCGCAGAATTCAATTCAGGGAACCTAGATGGCCTCCGATCTCGATCAAACCAAATGTGAGTTTCTTCTTAGCCTTCGGTAGTAAATACCTCGAGTTTGGCACTGGGAGCAGAGGCTGGTCTTTTTTGGCTCTAGCTGTCATTACAATGTTCCCTGATCCCCCTAAATCCCCATGGGTTCTTCCATACAGTCTCCACAGCTCCACCATCTTTTCCAGTTCCGTCACTAGGAGGCTGTACATTGACGTGACATTACAGATAAAGGGATGAGGCAAATCTCTCCTTTTGTTCGTGGCCGGGGGACACGGTGTTAAATGTTCAGTTTTATCAAATCTGACTGCTGAAGTCATGTAGCGAGTGGCTGTAAAACACCTGCTAAATGCACAACTCGTACTGCATTGTTGATTTGTATATTAATGCCATAACTGGGGGTTAGGCTGATGGGAAAGGGAATGGGTGGGTGCACCATAGCAGTGAATTGATATAAAAAGGCAAATGGATACAAGTAGCTTTTTTTTTTTTTTTACAAGTGAACATTTTATCCTTAAAGTTGATGTGTTATAAGCAGGAAAAATAGGCAAGCTTAAGGACTTGAGTAAGTTTGACTTGGCCTCCAAAGTTCTATCCACAGGGCCCTGTTTTTAACATCTTGGTCCCAGATACCACAGCACACCTTTACAGGTCTAGTGGAGTCCAAGCCTGGACAGATCAGGGCTGTTTTGGCAGTAAAAGGGAGACCAACACAATATTAGTCAGCTGATCATAACTGGTCTATTATGTACTTTTCAGCTTGTGCTGTTTTGTTAGTCTAAATGAGCTAATTTTCATCATTCAAACTTAAGCTTTGGCTTTCCACCTTCACAGTTTCTTTAGGTATTCAGTTTCTTTATTTGTGTTACTGTGTGCTGTTTACAATAACTTTGTTTTTTATAGGACAGTAGTAACATTAACCACAAAACACTATAGGTGAGTCATCATTGCTTTCCACATGTTCTTCTTCAGCCATTCATATGAATATTTTCTTATATGTGGCTGCACTGGTGAAAAGAGACAGACACCAAGTGAAAGACATCCACCACCTATACACCATACAGCCTTAACTGTGCTCCAAAATGGTCCCCCAGCAAATGCACGTCTTTTAGCAAATCACTTGGCCTTTTATTTAAATGAAATCACATTTCCATGGCTCATTTGTAAAGATTTACATCATCACTCTCAACCAAATGACCTGAGACTGAACACACTTTTACTGGATTTGTTGATATACTCGTCAGGTTCGCCTTCAAATAGTGTAATGAACGGAAATGAAATCTCTGTTTACATTGTTTGCATCTGTTTTTACTATATCCAGTTTTTTAGAGTCTCGGGGCATTCATCTTAGCTAAGGCTAAAAATGCTCAGGGATGGAAAAAGTGCCGCCTCCTCTTAGATGGATGTGTTGAATCTTTAAGCAAGAAAACCTTGGTTGCATTCAGGTAAAAGGTTTGTGCAAAGAGCAATGGAGGGACTGAATCTGACAAAATACAGCCTTGTAACCACTGGCAATAGCCTGATGGTGACTTAACTTTTCATGAGCTTTTCTTAAACTTTATTTAACAGAACAGGAAACCTTTGCTCTACTATAGCTTGTGGGTTCCCCAAATGGGTGATGCATAACTTTAATTATCTAACTATGGACCTAAATGTGAGTTTAAAGAAGACTGAATTTATAATTTATCAAGCTGTTCACAAGTATTTTGGAAAGTAGGTCTGTGTGTTTAGTAAAAAATAGATGCGTGAATGAATACCTTGCATCAATTAGTTCCCCTCACTGTTTAAAACCACACTGGTGCTTGACTAATTTTCATTATTTAGAGTCTCAAAGCTATTTTAATGTGATTGTAATTCACTGTTGGAACCTGCTGAGACATGGCTGCTTTTCTCTTTCCTGTGGCTGGATGGTTTAATGGCTGGTTGGCTCCGTGTTTCCGCTGCTGCTCATGTGTGGTGAAGTCTCACTCGGGACTTCTCAGCTACTTTCCGGAGGGTGGTTTTGGAGTTTGGAAGGCTAACTCTGAGTGGCTTAGAGCTATAATAGTAATTGAGTTGTTCTAAGGCACAGGAAAGACATATTAGAGAGCTGGAATTGTGTGGCATTCTCCTTTTGAGTTCTGCATGAACAGCCCTTTGCCATCATTTCTTTATTGATCGTCTTTTAACGCTCTAAGGAAGAATATTGACTGCTGAGTTAGCCTCTGATTTGTGTAACTTGAAACATAATGCACCTGTGTGTGGGTGTGTGCATTAGTTGTGATTGCATCTCTGCCTGTGGCCATGCTGCATCCTAAATAAGACCAAATAAATACAAAAAATGGCTGCCCCAAAACTGTGTTGAATATAAAAGCTGCAGGTCTGCATAGGAATCAGTAAGATAGCACGAGAACACGGAGAATGGGCTCGCCTGGAAATGCTTCAGAGCACACTTTTGTCTGCTTGGTACCTACACAACAAGTCGAACTCAGCAGTTCACAAGAGGTAGCGTGTTCCTCTGTTGTGATTTCACTCTCCCTTCTTCTCTCAGGTGTTTGAAAAATGTCTCAGATAAATATTAGATGAGCAAACATCAGCACAACAACTTCAAATGATTGAAAAGGGGTATTCAAACTAGCAACTGTGGCATTTTGGGTTGTTTCTGTTTCTCCATTTAAAAGCAGTAAATGGGGCTTTCCCCTAAAAGTACACTCCTGTTTTAGCTTTCGGAGCACTTGAAAGAAAATGCGAGCACTTCTATTTATTGTCACGCACTCTGTTTTGTCCTTTGAATTTTGCAGTATTCACAGAGAGGGCTTTTTCCAGCAAAAAGTTTGTTGCATTGTTGACAGGAGAAAGGCATGATGACAATTTCTCTCTACACTCATTAATTCACTTCAACTGTATGCACATTTGAAAGGCAAAAGAGGAAAAAGCTGAAGCTATAAAAAATAGACGGGATAGGAATACTCAAAGAGAGAATTATTGTACAGCTGTTCCGAGTTCTCCCCTTACAACTATGGCAGCTTTCGAAGCTGGACTTAAGCAGCAATATGTCTTATAAACAAGTGTAGAGACTTGCTTGTCTCAGTTTACAAGGGTGCCGAGTATAAGTATCTGCAAATATCTGGTTTTTAAGCCAACAAAAGCTTTGTTGAGACTGTGAATTTTCAACAGAAAAAAAAAGATCTTGGGTGATAGGCATAACAGTATACATCGATCAGGTGTAAAATCATGACCACCTGCCTAATATTGTGGTGGTCCCCCTTTTGCTGCCAAAACAGCCCTGACCCGTCGAGGCTTGGACTCCACTAGGCCACAGCCATCAGGGAGTACTGTTTCCAAGAAAGGGTGTCCATGTCTGCAACAATGCTTAGGTAGATGGTACGTGTCAAAGTAACGTCCACATGGATGGCAGGACCCAAAGTTTCCCATCAGAACATTGCCCAAAGAATCACATTGCCTCTGCCAGCTTGCCTTTTTTCCCATAATGCATCCTGGTAGCAGGTGTTCACTAGGCAAGTGACACAGATGCACCCAGCCATCCACAAGATGTAAAAGAAAATGTAATTTCTCAGACCAGGTCACCTTCTTCCGTTGCTCGATGGTCCGGTTCTGTTCTTCATTGTCGGTGCTTTCGGTGGTGGACATGGATCATCATGGGCACCCTGACTGGTCTGCAGCTATGCAGCCCTGAACGCAACAAACTGTGATGCTCTGTGTATTCTGACACCTTTCTATCAGAACCAGCATTAACCTTTCAGCAATTTGAGCTACAGTAGCTGGTGTGGATTGAATCACACAGGCCAGCCTTTGTTCGTCATGTGTCTTGGCTGTCCATGAGGAAGGAACAGTGGCTGGTTTACCAATGTTTCTTCCTTGGACCACTTTTGATAGATACTGACCACTACAGACTGGAGGACACCTCACAAAAGCTGCAGTTTGGAGATGTTCTGACCCAGCTGTCTGGTCGTTGCAGTTTGGCCCTTGTCAGACATGCAGAAATCCGTATGCTGGCATTTTTTACTTGCTTCTAACACATCAACTTTGAGGGCAAAATGTTCTTGCTCCCTTACATATCCCACCCACTCACAGGTGCCATGATGAAGATATAATCATTGTTATTAACTTAACTTCTCAATGCTCATAATGTTCTGTCTGATCATTTTTTATAAATCTGATAAGTTCTAAAAAAAGATGCCGATAGTAAAAAAAAAAAAAAATTCTATGATTTTAGCCTGTTTTCTTTGTTTCTTCTGTTCTTTTTGAAAACAGTAACCTTTTTCTCATAGCACACATGTCAGCTTCTCATGCTGGTAGGAACTGCGCTGATGATGGATCTGTAAAAGTCCCCTTACACTGTATGATCTTTGGCTGAGATGAAATTTGACAGTCGTGACCGAAACATGGTAAAATCTTTGGGCATCATTCCAAAACAGTGGTCCTATGAGACTGTGAGACACATTATCAGAGGCTTTAGAGCTTTGGTGACCAGCAACAACACTCAAACACAAATTTAGGAATAAATTCTAACAATGTAACAACCAAGTAGAAAGAAAATGACACCATGTTCATATGTAAAATGCATCTTGTGGAGGTGCACTGTCAAAACATAAGAGCGGTTCATACTAGTACTAACGACTAACGACATGTCTAATGATGGACCTCTATACAACTGCATCACCTTTAAGACCTGGAGGAAAAAAAGGCACTCCACTGCAGGTGGTTTTTGATAGTGTAATATAAAATTGATTCATACACACAATCTTCATCCATTTTCTTGGAACAGAAGCTACTGTAGAACCGGGACTGCTATTCAGCTCAAACTGCATCAATTTCTGATTGTTTAAACGAGAACAGTGAAGCAAATGTAAGAACACAAAAAATCCAGACATTTCTTTAGGAGTGACTGATGCTTCTGGTTATTGTATCCTCTGTCTGAGGCGAAGGTAAATGCAGCATAATGAATATGGACACCATATATATACTGTTATTATCCTGTTTGTGCGTGTCTGTCTTTGGCATGACTCTCACCACATTAACACAGCGTGCGCAGAAATGTGTGAGTGTGTCAGTTTGTCACGTTGAAGACTGAACACACAGTTTCTTTGATCACATCATATTGGCTTATGCAAATTTTCGAAGCACAAAAACACACTCGTAATGAATAATTTCCCCTGGCGTCAGTGTGAAGTTTCTCATTCATATTTGTTTTGTTATTACGTCTTGGTATGAAGGCAAAGGGGAAGATTTTTGTGTCAAGAGGGTTGCTTTCATTTGTTGGGTATGGTTTCATTTCAGCGACTTGTTTTACATGTCTAATCATCAACAGGCAGACTCAGAGAGGCAGAAGCTGAGAGAAATGTATTGATGGTTCCAAGAACAAAGCTGTGCTAATTCTATTGCAATAATGACAGTGGAACATTAACAGGTTCAACACTCTACCATAGATGGGTACAACCTGATTACATTACCAGGTAAAAGCTTAATTAGCAGGTGTATAGCCACCAACACTCACACCACTCTCATGAGATTCTGTTCCGTGTTCACATGATTACATGACATAATTTCTTCTGATTAAATACTGCCAATTGACTGTTCTACCATTTCCCAGAGGTCTTCTAATGGATTCAACTATACCAGTTTGAGCATCAGAGTCATTAGAAGGTGGTAAATGACCATAAAGACATGAATATTCTCAGCAGCAACTCTCAGGCTGCTGCATTCAAAACACTGTAAGAGCCCAAAATTGATCATAACAATTAAAAAACAGAAACATACTTTACAGCTTTACACCACTACTTACACTCTGGATAGTAAATATAAGGCAGGTTAGGTCCATGGATGCATGCTGTTGAATCCAAGTTGTGATCCTACCATCTACAGAAAATAATAAATATTTTTCCAGTTTATTGTGTCCAGTTTTGTTGAGGCTGTCCTCAAACGTTTCTGCTTTTTCTTTGGAAGGAGTGGAAGATGGCACACACCATCAACTTGGTTTTTATAGATCTTTTGCATTGTGAGATGCTTTTGTTCTTACTATAGTTGTAAAAAGTGGTTATATTGTACCTTTTGGTTGTTTTTTTTTATCTTTCTGGTTCAACTGAAACTTTTCTCTGTGAAGATCCAATGTCAAAGTTTTTGGGATTACATTGTAACTTCATGCTGTTGGAGTATCGGGTGTCCTGATTGAGATTGTGGAAATTTGTGTATTTGCAAAGGACACCTACTTTAAAGTAGAAAGTCAGATGATAAATTTTTTTTCATATTTGTCACACTTAAATGTTTCAGATCATAAACAAATTTTAATATTAAACAAATATAACTGGAGTAAATAGAAAAAGAGATCCAAACCTACCCTACTCTTTGTGAAGAATCTGGTCTTAAAGCTGATTGAGATGCTGTGACGTGACCTTAAACAGGCCAGAAGTGCTTGAAAACTCTCCAATATGGCTGAATTACAATTTGCAAAGAAGAGTGGTCAAAGATTCCTCCACAGCAACGTGTCAGTTATCACAAACACTTGACTGCAACTCTTGCTGCCAAGGGTGGCAAGAGCAGTTATTAGGTTTAGGAGTAACTTAATTTTAAAACTGTATTTTATATTTACTCAGGCTATCTTTGTCTAATATTAGAATTTGTTTAATGATCTGAGACCAATAAAAAAAAGGAATGGGGCACTTTATGTATCTCCCTCATGAATAGAAAGGAAACAAAAAAACAAACTGCACATTGATATCAAACAACATACATTCAAGAGTAAGCTAACTAGGGTAAAAGCCACACATAGCTGTTGTGGGAGGTTTTTAAAAAAAAAAAAAAATTCCAGTACAAGTTTTGGAATGCCTTAAACTTATATCTAAAGCTAAGAAAAATCAATTGGCACACATACAGTATACAAGGCTTTCAGCTTTTAAGAGAGAAACCCCTTTGATCTCTGATTTCTTTTATAGCAGATCCTTCACATCTGCCTACACAAACACAGCACTGGATGTGTCTTCTGTATATTCATACAGTGTTTTCAGAAGACTGTATCTGTGCTTAAAGTGTGTTTCCTTGCCTGTTCCTTTGTATGATGTGTGTAGCGTGTATGCATGTGTGTGTGTTTGTCAGTGGTGGGTCGAATCAGCGTGGCTGGTGCTTTGTGTGGGCGGACAGGCAGACAGCACCCTACTTCCAACCTGACAGCAAGTATCTAGAGAGAGATACGGAGGAGGTTGGGTTGGAGAAAGGTTCTCAAAATACTACAAAAAATCTTTAATGTAGTGTAAATTGTTTCATTCTAAATCAGTCTGTAAATCTAATCAATATTTATCCTTCTTCTCTTCATCGTGTTTTGTCCAAGTGTTTGCAATCGACCTTTAATTACTACTACATGAACACTTAACATTCCCTTGCACAATTATTTCATAATAAAAGTCTCATTGGCACAGAAAGAGACCTTACTGGCCAAGCTTTTAATGTGGCAACTGAAGACTACCAAAGTTATTAAAGATCATTTATATACAATATTATCTGAAAATTATACTCACTCATGTGCATGTGAGAGCGCATTAACACTATTATAACTAATAATAATGACTACAACTATTTAATAAACTAACTAATAATTATTATAATATTAAATTAGTCATGACAGGTGGCCGCCGCTCCCTTAGCCTGGTTCTGCCAGAGGTTTCTTCCTGTTAAAAGGGAGTTTTTCCTTCCCACTGTCGCCAAAGTGCTTGCTCATAGAGGGTTATATGATTGTTGAGTTTTTCTCTGTATGTATTATTGTAGGGTCTACCTTACAATACAAAGCGCCTTGAGGCGACTGTTGTTGTGATTTGGCGCTGTATAAATAAAATTGAATTGAATAGATTACCAATGCGTTTATGCTTACATTTGATATATTTTACTATAAACATTTTAATCTAGACTATATTAGGCTTTTTACCTTGTGTTTCATTTGATAACTTTTAAAGTGCAAATATTCTGAAGTTCAGCTTTTCAAATAATTTTTTAAAAGCTCATTTTGAACTGGTGGAAGAGAAGTGCACAATTTTCATGTCACATCTATGTATTAATCATTTTAATGTGAAAAATCTTTAGGAAGCCTTGCTGGTATTGAATCAGATCTGATAGTCAGTGATAGAGTGAAGTGGTCTTCTGTGTTATTGCTTACTATTATTTGTTACCATTATTTGAATATTGACTTTTTACACTGTTGGTGTTTTTTTTGTCTGGATGTGGTGATGTGACCCGTGGAAGAAAAATAGGGATAAAAGGAGAATGCATGGTTTCCTGGAGAGAGAAAGACAGTAGGAGGGAAAAATGGACGATGAAAATATTGAAGATGAAATGAGAGACCAAGCCAGAGAGAGAGGGGGGCTGCATTCGGCTTTGACAGCCCATATTGTATCACTCTGATCCCAGCTTGGCTCTGATTGATGGCATAATTACAATATGGATATGAGATATTTACATAAGGCAGCCACAGTTATTCACAGCCAAATACTTTTCGCTGAACACATGACCCCACAGCTCTACATAAACCATGTTGTCGGAACAAGAATGCTGTAAAGAGGCACTTCTTGTTAACATAAAAACACTTGCACTGAAAATATATGCTGTGGTTCTGTATAAGAGAGTATACAGGATGCTGTATACTCTCTACAGTATGTGTACATGTGATAAACACATGGCGTTTTTCTTTGACTTCATGGCAACACTGTTTGGCATTTCCATGATCATTGGCATTTTGCTGAGACGTTTTATGTCAAAATATGGAAGGATGCTGGGTATCCTGATTTGTATGTTTTTATGTGCTGTCAGTGTGTCAACCTGGTTTTCACTTTGAAGGAAGAATCTGGTAATAGCCACACTGGGGAATTTCTGCAGCATCTTCTCAAAGCAACATTTCCATGTCTTAAAAGTGAGAGGATATTTTTTTAAAAACTTTTTGTAACTTGATACCTTTTAACATGTTTCTTTAAAAAAGCAGTAGGCAGGCAGTAATGACAAATATTGGCAAAGATCTACATTCTGACAGAAAATGCTAAGTTTATATGCCAAATATTAGAACAACTGTGCATTTTGGAAATCGCGCCATGAATTGTTTTTGATCCGTGATGACAAGACACCCTGCATACAAAGGGCGATGTCTGCTTTCAGTTTGAGTATAAAGTGAAAAATGTCAAATATCCAAATGTCAGAGTTATCAGGGAAGGTTAGCAAGGAGCAGCAGCATGTTATTCCTACAGTCTTGGACAGGTCCGGTGGTATTTCTGTACATGAAGAAGCCTATCTTGGCCCGGTGCTATTTTGGGGAGGGTTGTGGGGTACCATGGCGATAACTTCTTATTTCTGTCATTTTACGTTCTACAGACCCTCCTCCTGAGTCATGCCTTAGAAAAAAGGAATTGATGAGCCTGTAAAATAACACCCTGCTACTGAACCTGACTAATGTAGCCCCTAATTGTCCCACTGTTGCATCACTCATCATATTTCAGGAATATAAAATTTTACCGATTATCCATCTTTAGTCATCCATCCATTTTTTAAATGCTTTCTTAACTGCTTCCAACTAGAGTTGAAACCTGAAAATATATGTGTGTCTTATGCACGCCCTAGATCAGCCACAGCACAGCTTTACTGCTTCCAAAGAAATTAAGATGGTAAGTAGCAGCCAGGTGCTGGCAATCAAACACATTTAATTAACTGGTCATCAGTAAATGTGAGCATCTCTATAAAAGCAGAACTTTTGGGAGTTTGCTGGTCTGGAGCAGTTAGTTCAGAGCTATCCCAGACTCCACAGGCCTCAGTTAGAATGGTAACTGTTAAAGTTCAAGACAGTAAAATTAGAAAAGGACTGGTTTGTTTAACAAGTATGGCTTGTTCGGAAGGGTTGCCTTTTCATTCTGAAAAGAACATGGCAGCACAGCTTCGTTTTGCAAAGACGAATCTGAACAAACCGCAAGACTTCTGGAGCAATCTCCTTTGGACAGACAAGATGTTTAGCCATTATTCACAGTGGCACCTCATACCAGCTATCAAGCATAGTGGTTTATGGATGATGATTTGGGCTTGTTTTGCAGCCACAGGACCTGGACACCTTGGAGTCATTGGCTCGACCGTGAACTACTCTGTATACCAAAATATTCTGGAGACAAATGTGAGGCCATCTGTCCCACAGCTAAAGCTTGGCTAAAATTCAGTTCTGTAATAAGAAAATGATCCCAAGCACAGCAGCAAATCTACAGCAGAATGGCTAAAAAAAGAAAAGATACAACGTGTTGCAGTGGCTTAGTCAAAGTCCAGACTTCAACACAATTCAAATATAGAGAGCTGTGCTTAAATAAATGCCCAGAAACATGAATGAGCTACAGCAACACCCTAAAGAAGAGTGGGACAGAATTCTTCCACAGATATATAACTTGATATATTAGTATACTAGTATACTTGACTTTACTTTTTTACGAGACTCACATAGCACAGTGACACAATTAACTTTGTTTTTTTTATCCTATAGACTTTACTAACAAATATGTTTTTGTGTATCCAAATTCTTCATCTCCACTTACATCATTTTACATATTTTTTTGTTTGTTTGTTTTTTTTAAATATTTTTCCACAATGCAGATCTATGGCAAATCAGTCAAGGTGTGAATACACCAACAATTCTTGTTAGCAGGAACAACCATGCTGATTTTGGGGGATTTATTGATAAGAAAAATCCAGAAAATCCAGAAATATTTTTCAATTAAAATTTAACTGAAATGTCATTTATGGACCTTCATTCTCATGTTGCATGTACCTTATCTTGCCTGTGCATCCACCTTCACCCTTTTCTCTTTGATATATTTTATTTTCTCTCATACGTTTTTTTAGTTTCCTTTTTCTACATTTCTTCTCCACGTACTTCCTACCCCGTGTGAAAGAGCAGCCGGTGCTCTCTGATTCGATGGGAGGTGCTGCTAAATGTTAAATCGGTAGTGTGATGGTAAGGGTGCCTCTCTGCAGCAACCTTTCTTACCTGCTAAATGGTGCTGTTAAACAGCGCAATAGTGAGGAAATGGGGATCTGCTGAGAGCAATTAGATCATTCACTGAACAGGTGGTGCTGCATTCATTAGCACACACCCTGTGCTGTGCATGTGTGGGTCCGTGCATTCAGGCGTATGCGTTTCTGTCCTGCAACCTTACACGATCAGGCATCACAACAGACATTTTTTTTTAAATTTTTTTTTTGCATTTCTAAAACTTTAAATTCTCCAGACAAACCAAGAACTCTGCTCTACTTCCCACTCAAATCATTTGTAAATATTTATACTAATTTAGTATTAAGTGTCCCTTTCCCACCAAAACTGCCAACCACAGGAGACTCTTGTTCCCAGTGTGTTGACTAGAAGGCAGCTGCCTCCTCTGGTACCATCAGCCTCGTATTAATAACCATGAGAAGCGGATTGAGCCTCATCTTTACATAAATTGTAGGCAAGAGTCAGTTGGAATCGATTCATAAAGATCTCGAAATACTCCCAACGCAATTTATTCACCAATTTAAATTACAAAATGTGCAGGAGTAGTTGCACATGCAAAAAATTAACTACTATCCAAATGTGGAGTTTATTCATCGTATCATTCATTCATTCATGAGACTCTGACCTCTGGTTGAAAAGTTGTTTTTTTTATTCTGAGTGGCTCAAAAGGATTAGTTTACAAGCAAATGTGCATTTTCTTTTTTCAAGGGAAAGAAAATAGACAACATACCTGTCATGTACAGTGCAAAGTCCAGTCACTGGTTACTAATAACAGTAATTTTATTAGTAAGCATAATACCAAGTTGATTTTACGTCTCACTGTCAGTGAAACATTTTAAAACTGAATGACTGCAGTTCCTCCTCAGCTTTTCACATGGTTAATGTCTTTCAGCCTGTTGCGCCGTTTTCACATGCATATGAAGTACATGCTTTGCAAAAATGTCAAATCAATGGTTTAGTATTGCCCAATTTGCTACTTAAAGCAATGACAATGATGATGTTTAGAACATTTAAAACTGACACTTAAAATAGCTCCCAGTCTTTGTTTTATTAACACTTGAATGTTTGAGACATGGTTTTTCACAGAGATGCTATGTGATGCGGAAGTTTTTGGCACTTTTGAAGTTTATATTCATACAATACCATCAAAGAGGTCTCTGATCAGTCCCGAATTCATTCTGCATCATGACAATACGATATACAGTACTGAAGAACAAAGAACTTCATCAATTTCACTTGGGGCAATTTCTTTGTAGCAGCTTTTTGTACCCAAAACACAGCAGCGAACACAAAGAACAAACAAGTAAGCTAAATTTAAAATAAATCTAAATGTGGAATAAACTCCGTAACAGTCTGTACATGCACATTTATTGGCAAATGATAAGATCAAATGATAACAAGTCAAGAAGATAAAGTTCAGTGATGAATAATTTCTATACAGCCTGTAGTCAAAGTAGAGAGGGAATTATTAAAAATAACTACATAAATAAATAGTTAAAAAGAAGGTAAGACACGGTGATATCCTAATGGCAGCAGGATTTCTGAAGGAAGTCAGAATACTTGTGATTTCTGGGGAATTTGTTGGTTGCAAAAAGAATTCATATCTTTTTGCTTTACTCTGATGATCTTAGAACATGTTTTAACAATGCAGATCAGACTGCTTTTAACTGTAAGGCTTTGGAACCAGCAGCTCAACAACAATAAAAAAAGCTCGGGAGACTTAATAAAAGATTGATAAAAGTGAGAGAGGATGACAGAACTGACAGAAAAGGAGTTAGGTTTGCAGAGGAAGTGAATTCTCTTTTGCGTCTGCTTAACAAATACTCTCAGATTTCACATAAAATTATCATCAGAGGTGATCACAGAAAAAAAGTATTTGTATGATATAACCTTTTCCACCTTTGCATTATATGTGACTTACTTTGACCATTCAGCTTTTTGGTTTCAGATGCATTTTAGATACAGATGAATTTGTGGTCTGAATCCAGAGAAGGGTCATTAAGTGGTTTACAATCAGCTCAGTCATCCAGTCAGAGTCAAAGAGAACTACCATCAATCACAAGAAGAATGAGTCCAGCAACAGGTTCTATGGTTACCCCCACAGAGCCTTTCAACATCATGGACTTAAGCTGAAGTTACAGTACATGAAAAGAGAGAAGCCGCTGAAACAGCCAAAGAGAACGGCTGCTGATTTAAATGCAAATGGCGTCACAAAGGATGTTTACTGCAGTTTTTATTTAACAGACCAATAAAAACCTGACATTTTGAAAGCATTTTCATTTTATGTTTATGTCAGGTGAATCAGAGAAAAAACACCCCCCCAAAAAAACCAAGCTGAGTAACAATTTACTGTCATATCTTACAGTAAGACAGTGTCCTCGCAGATTACAGTAGGTGCGCCGTAAAAGAACGGCATCATCCTGGCAAATCTAACCTGCCCAAAACTGGCAGATATTTGGAAGCTAGCAGGTGGGACAGAAATCACAGACAGGTAGGGTGTGCTGCAAGGTTCTTCATAGATCTACCAATGCATTCACCCAGCAGCCTACATAATTCCCTCTGTGATAAAATCAACCACGCGTAAACCAGTTTTTTCCTTCTATAAACCATCGGTGGCCTGTTACGTCCTCTGCCCCCTCCATCAGAGTGAGAAGTTTAATTTACTAAGGAATGTGACTTCCCTGATTCTGAAGACCATTTCTGGTGTCAGACATGCCAGTGTGAGGATATCAGAAATAGCTGCCATTCTTGCTCTGTCATGTTTGGAATTTCCAGGGACTGGCGTGATAAGCATTTGCAGGCCTGAGGGCACAACTTGCTATGCTGATAAAGTAGAGAGAGTGACAAGAGCGAGAGAGTACAAATAAAACAACCCAACAGTGATGAGCGAAAACTGCAGCTGTCAGACCTCGAAGCGAACAGGTTCCAACAGTAAAACATGATGCCGGCCTCTGGTCCTGTTAGTTTGATACAGATGAATACACGATCCTCATCCATCCAGAACAGACTAGAACGGGCTGCCTGGTCTTTCTGTAGCTACATGCTGATGATGGGGTTAGAAATTGGCATAAACTGCGTAAATGATTCCAACCTTCCTGCTGTCAAACGTACAGGCTGCTGGTGGGGTAATGATGTGGGAAATGTTTTCTTGGCTTACATCAGGGCTGATTAGCACAGTTGTGCTACACTGTGCAACCTGGAAGCGTTGTTGCTGACCAGATGTGTCCTGTCTTTATCCTTTCAAAGCTTTTTTTTTTTTTAAGAGGGCACTTCAAGGAGCTCAATCTATCTTTGTCCCAAAATGAAAAGTGATTATATTTATGTGAGTTTGGAAACTACCAAACTGCCATTCAAGTTAATATTTCGGATATTTCCATAAATTGAATTTTTTAGGTAGTTCTTTACATCACTAACATTGGATATGTCCTGCATTTAGTTTAAGATGATGGTAAATACTATAGTAGTTTTTACTATTGTAGCTTTTGTCATCCACAATAACCATGACCATAGATGACAACATGCCATCTATGGTCTGTCTACAGAGGCTGGTAAAGAGGGAGCTGATGTAGATTTTACAATTTTAAAGGCAGCCTGCAGAGTTTTTGACCACTAGTGGTGCTGTAGAATAATGAGTCGATTTTTGTTTTGCATTACACACAATTACTGATACATATTTGTCAAACATAACATCACTGTAGTGATTCACTTGGTGGCAGTAATACACCAAAAGCCTGCAACCTTTAAGAAATAATTTATAAAATATATTTAATTTTTAAAAAGGGTTTAATTTGAAAGAGAAGTCATTGAACGTAATTATTAAACCTCAACTTATGCAACTTTTAATGTTTGAGTCAAATGTTTGGAGTTCTGTTCAATTTAAAAGAATATCACCAGATTGCTGCAGTGTGATTCCACTTAAAGCCGGTCCACATATTCTGAACTACTATGTAAGTACATAAGTCTGATTAGTCTCTAAAACTAGCTGGTCAAAAGCGTACCAAAATATTGATCACATACCAACATGGTGATGAGTGTTATGTGTAAAATCTTTGGGGTCTGTGTGGTAATTTTATCTGTTTCTAAGTTTAGAAAAAGCTTGCCGAGTTATAAACAACCAGCTTGCAGCACACACAAGCCACAGATGTTCCTGTGTTTTTTTTTTTTTTTTTTTTTTTTAAAAAAAAA
>VUQG01005866.1:0-15639 GCA_015106755.1 Etia nguti | reverse complement strand
TGATAACAACACATGATCATACATGCATTTGTTTCATCTCGTTTGGACTATTGTAATTCTTTGTTCACCTGTTTATGTAATGCCTCCTTGGAACGTCTGCAGGGTGTTCAGAATGCTGCCGCAAGGCTTTTGACCAAGTCTTCCAAGTACTCCCATGCCACACCCCTGCCGATCCAGCTGCACTGGTTCCCCATAAAATTCAGAGTCCACTTTAAGATTATGATTTTGACATTCAGGGCTCTGCATGTACAAGCACCAACATGCATCAGTGATCTTTTACATCCTTACATCCCCAGCAGGTCCCTGAGGTCATGTGATCAGGGCTTGCTGGTTGTCTAGCACACAAGGTTGAAAACAAAAGGTGACAGAGCTTTTGTAACTGTGGCCCCCAAACTCTGGAATTCTCTCCCATTGAGCTTGAGATCTGTGGACTCTCTTCTCTTTTAAAAAACAGCTAAAAACTCATCTTTTTAAACTTGCTTTTGATTGATTTTTGTTTTTATGTTGTAGCTTCTGTGAAGCACTTTGTGATTTTATTTTGAAAGGTGCTATATAAATAAAATGTTACTTACTTACCTACAATACAGCTTTTGCACTGTAAGTGCTCTTGCCCTAATAAGAATTGGAACAGATGCAATAGGGCCTTCACACTTTTAGTGCCCGGGCCCTGATTACACTAACACCAGCAATTCACAGAGATTAGCAGTCACTAACAGCAATTAACTAAGGCTAAGAGTGGAAAAAGCAACAGTGCTAAGTGACAGAAAAGTTAAGAATATTTTTAGCAACTCACTTCAGTGTCACTGTCATCTGTTAGACGTGAGCTTCACTGGCTCATGGACTTGTATCAGACTCCTTTCAAAAAGTTTTATTTTCTCTTCAACACTAAATAAAGATGGATGCTTCTCACCCGGCATTGACAGTTGAGGTAAACAAACAGGAAGGTGGACAACAACCTACAAGCTATTACTCGTCACTTTGCTATCTGAGTACACTCCCTACAGATTAACCGTGGCCAGAGTTTTTGAGGTTAATATAGGGTATTGCAAAATATTTAAGTGATCATTAATTCCCCATATCCATTATTTTTTTTCTTGATTTATTGCTTAAGTGTTGATATTAATCAAAGATTTTAAAATATACTATGTAAAAAATGTACAATAGTAGAAACAGTAGTAGAAACATGCCTGCCAGCTACGACCGTTATAGGGCATATTCTAAATTTATTGTTTTTGATCTCTCTTGGCTGAACTATTTTTTTTTTTTTTTTTTTTTTTTTTTTTTTTTTTTTTTTTTTTTTTTTTTTTTAAAAAGAAATCTAAGAAATCTTTTGATTAAAAAAAAGATTAAAAGAAAGTTTACTGCATGACACAAAATTTTTAGCCAGTAAATAAAACATGGTACGCTCCATTCCAGCTTCATGTTTAAATTTTTATTTTAACTTTGTATCATTCACAGTTCACAGTTCACAGCGGTGGCTGTGGCTCAGGAGGTAGAGCAGGTTGTCTACCAATCGGATGGTTGGTGTTTTGATCTCAGGCTCCTGTCGGTTGCATGTAGAAGTATGTTTGAGCAAGATACTGCCCCTCGATGCATCCACTGAACAATGAACGCGTGAATATTAGGTTAAAAGCACAAAAAAAGTGCTTGTATGAATGTGTGTGTAAATGACTGAATTAGGCTTGTGGTACGAAAGTGCTTTGAGGGTTCAGTTAGAGTTAGAGAAGGACTTTATAAGTACCAGTGTAGGTAATCCTTATTTATAAACTCTGCAAGTTTTATACAGCGCCGTAGTTTATTCTGTCTAAAACAAGTGGTTTGACTCTGAGGTTACTGTATTAGGGAAGTCGGCTCTCAATGACATCATAGAGGTCCAATAGTGGAAAACTGAAAACTGAAAAACAAAATGAACTGTCTGAAGCTGAGAAAACCAAATGAAATGTTTCCAAAATTGTTGTTAGCAAAGACAAAAAAAAAGACTGAATGTTAAGTGCTGGAAAAAGAATTTAAGAATTTTTGTTCATTCTTACAGCGGCTCAAACTAACATGATTCGGTTATATTCTGAACCACTTTAAACAAATATTATTCTTCTTCTCTCTGCAGCGTCAGTCCTCCAGCCCTGGCAATTTCTGCTATCCTGCTACACCTAGAGTCAACATGCACTTCTGCAACGTAATTGGATTACAACTTGGTGATAACAACAACATGCACATTTGCGCCACAGATCCTCTAGAGCGGAAGAGGCACCCAACAGCACCATCTACCGTTAACGTCCCTCCGGCACACTTGGGAGGCCGGGGGAACAATGCCGGAGGAGTTGGCTGAGTGTATTGTCTAATCTTCCCTCTCTTTTTTAGCTTCTCAAATTTAAGATCATATTTAAGTGTTCTTTTGCATATTTGTTTTTAAAAACATTTTTTTTTTAAATCTATGGTAGTTGATTTTTAAATCTGGACAGGTTTCCAAAAATGTTTTTTGTTTTTTTTATTTGCTGTATTTATTCTGCTTATTTTGTTTAAAATGCTGAAACCAATGAGAAAAACATCACACCTCTCTTTTGCACTGTCAGCAGTAGAATTAGGAGCCAAGTCTGGTCATATGGTTGATGCTTTTTCACCAACTGTGGTCAACAAATATCCAAAATCTCCGTGCCAGGAGATCATCTCGAGCCAGAAATCGCCTTAACCACAGACTGACTATTAATCACAACAAGTCAATATGTGCTTTAAAACCAAACGTAGGATTTGCATTAATGCATGGATGCGGGTGGGACTTCTTTGGTTTGTCAAGGAGGTTAAAATTAAACACATGCCTTTAATTTTTCAGCATATACTGTTTGTATTATGTGCAAAAACCTGTTTTGCGCTGTACTGTATTTGTATTTTTGTTTACACATGCTGTTTTGTTGGCGCATTAAGTGCAGCTGAGATGTTAAAAAATAAAGGAACTGCATTAAAGTGGACCCATTATGGACTTTCCCACCTCCATATTTATGAGGGGAGCTTTGCAGCGGTCACAGTTCAAAATAATCTTTATTTATCTTGAACTGGGCCTTGGTGCAGACCCCGTTTTTAGCAAATCTCCCCTTAGCAAGTTTTGAATAGCTTCAGAGAAGTGTGTTTGGGACCACATTAGGAATATCCGCTCTCTGTTAAATCATAGAGAGTGGTTTTTAAGTTTAACTGCATGTACAGTGGCCTCATTATTTGATTTTTTTCTATATATGTGCTTTTCTTTAATTACATTTTAATAATCAGTTATATTAAAGTTTCGGCTTAAATTAAATTTCGATTAAGAATTTTTGTTTTTTGTTTCTTGCTCAAGAAACACATTTTTCACTGCGCAGAAGCGTGATGTAGCTTCAATGAAGTGCTGGAACAACGCTGTGTGAAATATTTATTTGGTATGGTTGTGCTGTATGTGTACAATGTTCTCATATAAAGATGGTTTTTATCGGAACTGTAAAACGTTTTAACTGAAATCATCCTCATGTGTATCTGATTTATTTTAAATGATGGGTAGGTAATGTCCTGAAACTGGAGTTTCAGGACATTAAACAAAGTTTAGAGTTAAAGGTCTCAAAATTTGTACTTATTCAAAAGTTAAAATTTCGAGATAATAACTTGAAATGTAAACTTTATGTTTAGTGTTAATTTTTTTCTGTGAATTTTGTGTGGAAAGAAAAAAGAAATGTTAATTATTTTTGTTTTTGTACTTTAAAGAAAAAAAAAAAATCTGACAATTTAATCAAATCTACATTTATACTCAGATGTTATTGGTGTTTTAGTTCCTTCACATTTTTTATGTTTTGTTATTTGGTCTTTTCTCATTTCAGACGCCGACATAAACAAGTTCCTTAACTTGGCAGCAGGTTTAAAAATGTAAGAATAAGAATGCACATCTACTGTTTGTAACGTGTGACAGAAATACAAAAAATAAGAAGTTAATTAAGTATTTCATTTTCATATTGGTTTGAGTAATATCTCTGCAGAGGATTTTTCAGTCCACCTTAAACCTGAGATGTCAAACATACTGAACAGAGACCAGAACTGATACAGGGTCCAATACAGGCATGTTGATGGCTTTGCAAAATGGGAAAGTTACAAAAAAGGGCACAGATTTGGGACTTTTCACTATATTTTCATCTGAACGGCTAATTTAATCTTAGCTATAAACCCCCCCCATCACCAACACCTCGTGTTAACTTTAACAGTTATTATAGAATAAAATCAAGGCAATAAGCAGCTGGTTCTTTGTCTGTAATTTTACACAAGCTGCACTGATAACAGTAGCTTTTCTTTACAATGTGGAAAACAGAACCCCAAAATTGTGTTTATTTTTCTTAAGACATATCAGGTATATCATCAGAATCATTTATTAAGCATTTTAAACAGTAAAGGAATACACTAAGACTTTAATAGGTGATTATTTTATGTTATTATTCTTTTTTTCCCCATGCTTAACAAATTCATTAGACCACCTGTCATAAAACAAGAACAGGGAAAATTTTAAGAAATCTGTCAAAAACCTGTTTGAAACAAATATTATATTATTATTTATTCAGCAAAGAACTAAATGAACTTATGTTTTTATAGCCAAATTTGAGCGGGCACAGTGGACTTACATATGAGAGGAGTTAGAAATGAGAAAAGCATAATGTTCAACCACTAGTCAAAAAATAATAATCTGCTTAACTATTTTTTCCAGTTTTGTTTATTTTTTGGTAAAATTAATAGATGACAACGATAACTATAGGTCATGGTCCTGGGTCTGTGACTCAGCGTTTATGTGTCTGGACTTTTGATTCTTTTTTATTTTATATTGTAAGGTCAGGATTCTGATCCTAGTTTTGGTTATTGTAGTTGTAATCCCTCCGTTTATACTGGTATTCTTAAGTCTTAGTTTTGATTTATAGTCTTTAGGTTTCTGTTACCATGCCTTCCCTGACTTCCACGTCCCATGTGATGTCAGTCTTGTCCTCGTGTTTGTTTGTCTTATGTTCCCTTTCTGTCTGTGTCCCCTTGGCTGATTACTCCAAGTCCTAGTGTCAAGTTCCAGTGTTACTTGAAAATAGTAATTAGTTACTAATTACTGATTACTTCTCCAAGAAACTAATCCCATTACTTTACTGATTCCTTAATTTCTAAAGTAATTAGTTACTTAGTTACTTTTTAAAAACATGATACACAACCTGAATACGTAATAAAGCAATAGACCGTTCAGCCCAATTCTATTTTTTTCTGAATAATCCATCATATAAAATTGAATCAAATAGAAAAGTCTCTATTTAAAAATTGTTTTATTAGTTTTAATATTTTAACTTTATGCACATTGCATCAAGCAAAAATTAAATTATATGCAGCATTTTCTATTTTCCTATTTTCTCCATTCCAGCATATAAAATAAAATAATGTTTTGTGTTTACACTCACTCTTTCAAATAGATGCAAGTAAAACACAGCAAAAAATAAAATCAAAGATTCAGCGGCACTAAGTCCTGTCACTCTTAAATCTATTTTCACCTGTTTAGCAGGAGTGGAGCAGGTGGAGGTTTGCCCTGGTGCAGGTGTGTCGCAGCGGTCATGTCAGCGGGGGGATCCGGGGGTTCCTCTGTGAATTTCACATTCCCGTGGCAGCGTGCTAAGTGCTTGCTCAGATTTGAAGTTAAAATTTTCGCTGTAAAAAAAAGTTTTCTTCCCACGCAGTGTACAGCGGACGCTAATGTTTTTGTCACTTTTTAGGGAATCAAACTCAAAGTAAAGTCAGTACTTCCACGCTTTAAACGCTGCACGGTCGTACTCTCTCCCGCACTCGATATATTATCCATTGTTGATCTACACACCCTCGTACGTCATCGTCATGAGACAAAATCACGGTTGCAGTAACGCAGCATTACTAAATGAGAAGTAACAGTAATGTAATTACTTTTTTTGCTATAGTAATCCCTTAATTTACTCGTTGCTTGAAAAAAGTACATTACATGCATTACTTGTAACGCGTTTCTGCCCATCTCTGTCAAATTCACATGTCTTACTTTGTATCTTGCTGTTGTTTATTCCTGTTTTATTTTGACGGTCTCTTGTCCTGTGTGCACTGAGTTCAGGTTTGCTTCCTTTTGCTTCTCTTTAGTCTGTATTAGCTTCAGCTGTGTTCCCACCTGTTGCCCATCCTCTTGTTGTCCTGTGTGTGCATTTAAGTCCTCAGTGTCCCTGTTTGTTGTGTGTTCCCTTTGTTTTCTAGTTTCCTGTCACTAGTTTCTGGTTTGTCTGTTTCTATTAGTGTTGTTGTATTTTATTTTTGAGTACTGTGTTACAGCAAATAAAACTACCTCCTTTGTTTCGTGGTCCTACCTCTGCCTGCCTCACAGCTGTACATGACATTATATTTAAGCATTAAAAAATATAATTTTGAATAAAGAACTTATATATACTGGTGGATTATCCATAATAGATTATTTTGGTAATTACCAATGCTGTTAATTTGGGTTGTGGTCTAATAAATTTGTTAAGGGGAAGATTCACTCCGCTCCCCTGTCTGTAGGGGGCACTGCTGTTTCTTTGTTCAGCGATTCAGTCCCATTACTGATGTGTAGCCATGTCCTTTGTAATCTACATCACTATTTGTAAGTTTACTTTAGCTGTGGTGGTGTTTTTATGAATGTTCCCTGTCACATTTTCTGTGTTTGTCTTTAACTTTGAAGACGTTACAGAGTTTATCTCGCTTTTGGAACCAAAGTCTCCTCTTCATGTTGTTTTTGTACTCCAGACACGACTCTCTAAAGTGCTAACACAGGCCTCTGCTGTGCACCGGGACGTTGACACTAATAGGTTGTGAAGGTCCAGTGTGAACTCAGCAGGCTCCTGGCAATGGTTTCATTTTCTACTGCCAGTCCTCCATCTGTCACCGGATCCACCGCTGAGAGGCGCACTGTCGCTGTGCGTCAGAGGGATCGACGAATACAGACAGAAATTCATGTATAAGTTATGACTTTTACAAAAAAGCTGCAGTTTTCATGACTGAACACCTTTTCTATGTAAAAAAAAAGGTAACCCTGCATTTTTTATGGGCACAGTAAAAATCTCACTAGTACAATATCTCTTACCCTCAGGACAGCTCTTGGGACAAACAGCAGGGAGGCCTGCTATTTTCAGAACAACCTTCTGTTTGCGCGAAGCGATTTATAGAGCATATGTAAAGTGTAATAGAGGGTGTTTGGGGGCCACAATTGTGTCAGCATTTAACTAAGGACATATGTGGTAAGCAAAATGCAGCCTTTGTGAAGAAAAGGGTAACAGTATGCTCAATTAATAAACAGAAAGATGGTTAACAAGCTTGTATGGGCCTCTGTTTATTTGAAAAAGTGGTTATCATAATGGATATTATAACTGAAAAGCTAAACTAGTTAATGTAGTCTACCTGTAGTTTCTAAACTAAAATGTAAACTAAACAGTTTCATGGCTTCCTTTGAGTCACATCACTATTTCTTTTTCTGTAAATAAAGCTAGCTGTAGCTAGCTGCTCTAAGGCCTCACCTGTGCTAATTCGAGTGACTAAGCTGGACATCTCAATGTCTACTTTTGGAGTATTTTTAATGGAAATATCTGACTCATGTTATAGCTTGGTGTGCATCACTTTCACTTCTGTTATTATATAGAATATAGATTATTATATAGATATATAGCACTAATTAGCATGGGACTGTAATCTTTGTATGTCTGCTAGCTAGCTAGTTTGCATACTGCTAACTTCTAACTTTGCCCAAATTTGTAAATCCTCTTTATTATAGCAGTCTGTATACTTAAGACAACAATAAAGTTATACACTAAACATTTTATCGGAGGTGAAGTATCTTGGATCATATTCTCATTCGTACCTTTCTGAGATAAAGCATTTTAGCTAGCAAGCTAGCACTGAAAATATTAATTTGTTAGTGCTAATAGATTGATGCAGTCAATAAACACAATTATTTTCTTTATTGGTCATTTCTTATTTCATGCATTAAAAGGAAAACTGCAAGCAACCACAGACTGATGACAGAAAACAGACAGTAAGCCATAAAATGCAATGGAAATGGAAGATACATCCAAGATTATTTGGTGCAAAGTGAATTCACCAATTCATCGATACACATCAAGATGCATCAGTGCAGTTCAATGTATCAGTTAATTCCTCTTCCTTTGTGTCGATGGCTGTGAAAGTAACAAAGAACTCTTTACGTTACACCCGCCCACCCCTCCACACCTGTGACTATGGCAAGAACATCAGCTCTCATAATCCTACCTCAGTCAACCTTACAAGGGGAATACCAGAAACCCAGAGAAGGTGGAGTACTTCCACCCTCCCATTAGGTTCCCCCGCTCCAGTTTGAGGTAAGCCTTGTCCCCCCTCTCCATAATCACCAGACCCGCATTGGTGGCGGCTTCCCTGGTCACATCCTGGTCGCCTGCGAAGGCTGAGATCACAGGCCAGCCGTTGAGAACCAAACTCACCTGGGAAAGCAGGATGTAAGATTTGTAAGGAAATTTCGGTTAGAAGACACTGCGTTAAATCTGTTTTGGTAAGAAATTAACTGTCCACTGTATCTCTGTGTATGCCCTGTAAGCTGTTAAACACGTGAAACAGATGCTAAGCATCTCTAAAGCTCAGGTTTTCATAGCGCATTGGCAAAACTCCTTGATTAAGTTTAGCGAATAAAAGAAATGGTTACGAAAACACCATGTGAGCTTAGTAAAATACACCTACAAGATTTATCACACCGAAAAGCCCAGCTGTACCAAGGTGCCGTGTTCTGACCCTTTAAAGGGGATGAGCTCTGTACTGTATGGACTGTACTGTATCCTAGTGCTGAGGCCTCCTCCAGTGTTATTCTTCTGAATAACAGATGTCGCCACTCAAACAGAACCTCCACATCAGTGCTGGTACAGGAACAGAAGAAGTAAAAACTGAAGGAAATCACGTTTTTCCTCCCCAGAAACTCCTCCTCTGTATAATCTGTGAATTATTCTCTCTGCACTGAAATCATTAAAATGGCAGTAAGAAGTAAAACTGCACTCATGTCCTCAACGCAGGAGGCAGAGGCACAAAGTGCCAGGTGATGTGTACAACTGCGACTTAAAGGAACACAACCTTTAGTGGCCATGTGAATTAGTGCATGTAAAACAGAATCAGATATGTTTGGACGGTGATGCAGTTTTGATGATTTTGTGTCCATACATCAGTAGAATCAATTTTAAATGATTGAAGAGCAGACTTCCAGCTTTAATTCAAGGGGCTGGACAAAAACCTGGCACTAACGGTTAATGAATTACAGCTGTTTTCAAACAGACTCTCAGATTTGCCCCTCCCTGGGACTTCTGTCAGTACATCTCAGGTCCCAGCTCATCTGGTGATGTGTGGACATCACAGAAGAACCAGACTTTAGCACCCCTATGTCTATTGTTAATTCACAAACCTTAGAGCAGCAATAAATCTAACTTTCCTTTGAGAAACAAACAGATCCATTCAGTGTTACGTGATGCTTTTACGTTTTCGTTCTTACTTGTATCGTCTGCCGGTTGTAAACTTTGACAACATGAAAGCTGAAACTGTAGACTCCTTTTCTGGGTGCCACAAAGATGCTCGTTGCTGGATCGAAATGGCTGCCGACGTTCACTATGATCTAAGAAGGAAAAGAGAGAAGCAAAGAGTTTAACAAGGCCCGAATTCAACCAACTAACTGACCACTAAAATGTGTAATCCATAATCAAAAATCTGTAATCATTGGAAGTCTTTTTGTGGCTTTTACTGAGCCTCCACTGTGGTTTTTATTATTATTATCTTTCTGACCTAAATTTTTCGAATGTTTCTCTTTTACAAAAAAGTTGGTCTGCTCGTCCTTGGAGGAGAACAAGAAAAGGAGGGAGAGAGAACTGGCAGTGAGTCACTCCGTCGTAATAATGCTTTTCTGTGAAAGCCTTTTTTTCTGTTTGTACAGTGTGATCAGTAACTGGGGACTTTAATGGCAATAAATCAAGTTTAGTAACGGCAGAAGAGGCTGTATCTATAAATGGCGATGGCAGTCTGTTCTGATTATTATTAAATTGGCTGGTTGGTCAGTTCACCACTTTGGTTCCTCAGTAAACTCTCTATGCGTGAAATTTTTTACACAGACATCAATGCTGCTCCTTTATGGACTGAATCTTGTAGTCTTATTTGAGAGTCCTGATCTTTTACCTTACAAGTTACCGTCAAAGGATTAATCTCAATGATCATAGTACGTCTATAAGGACTTTCACTTTGGTGGTTTTAAAAACAGACATTTCTGTCATTTCCATCCAGGTTAATATGAAATTAGTGGCCAGCTAACTTTCAATATGGATGACAAATTATCTGTAAAACTGTTGACATATGAGCTTCAGCTACTGTGTTTTAGTGTTATTGCTGAACAGCTACGATGCTTAAAAGTTCAAACATAAAACAAAGTGAAGACTGAGTGTCTTTGCACATAACTACTAGATCTGATGCAAAAACCTGATAATTCCCAGGAAATGTTGGTAAAAGCTGTGCATTTGGACTTTTCTACTGTCTGAAATGAGGGACATAAGTGTTCTTTAATTACAAATGCTACAGGGCTGTGTCTGCTTTGTCTGTGTCCTTAAGAAACACCAAAGAATCTATAGGGAGTAGATATAGATATAAGATATAAACAGCTTATTAGTATTGTCACCAATTTTCTAAGTAAATTTATTTCTAAGGTGCTACTGTAATGAAATTCTCACCAGATGTTGGTAGGGATAGCGGACAAAGGGAGTGAATATGGGAAAAGAGAAGCCCACAGAGGAGGTTCATGGGCGTAGTGAAGGAGGACACGCAGAGGGTTGGTGTGGCAGAGGAGGACGTTAAGCATAGAGTGAGATGGAGACAGAGGAGAAGACAGATGATCCACTGTAGTGACCCCTAAGCAGAGCAGCCAAAAGAAGGAGGCTTACATCTAACAAGCCAAAGATCTCAGTTTGATCCTGGGTGGAGACACAAATCTCTTTGTGGTTACATCAGGAAGTGCATCTGGTGTAAAAATCTGCCAAATCAAACACGCAGAGCTACCTGCTGTGGTGTCTCCTTGTAAATAAAGGAGCAGCTGAAAGTAGATTCTACACAGAGGTTTTTAGTTGGGACCCATTGTCCTAGGTTTGCAGTTTATTTATATTTTTACTTTTTTATTCCAATATGAAAATTCACCTGTGCACAAAGGGACATAAGCTGAGAGGCTGAATGACCTACATACACACAGCTGAACGTAGTTAAAGGCTTCACAAGACTGCTTCATGTCGGTGGTTTTGGAATCAGAGGTTTATTAATTTAGGGGTGTAGTAATACACTTTATTTTTTTTTATTTATTTCAAAGCTTCCTTGGTTTTCAGTTGGAAATTTTGAAACAAAGATAATCTGGTCCGGTATACAAAGGGTTTAATGTGTCGTCAGAGTTTTCCATCTTTCTGTGTCCCCCGTTTATGTCTCAATGCTCAGCATGTTTCCTTTGGGCTGTTTCTTGATGTCATGCTTATTAAATATTTACATTAATTTCTGTATCATTCCTTTTTGGTTGTTTCCTGTTTTACTTTGAAAGGTTGTTTTCTTTCCTGTCCTGTGTTAGTTTTGTTTACTGTCCTTCCTTGTCATCCCCTGCCTCTTGTTAATGTCCTGTTGGTCATTCCCTAATCAGCCCTCTGTGTATAAACAGTCTTCCCCTCAGTCTTTGTCACAGTGTCTGTTATCCTTCCCTGCATGTTGCTCTGTGTTGACTGGATTTCTGTTTGACATTTTGCATATTTTTTGAGAAGAAAGGGCTAGCTTTCTGCCTGCAGTGTCCTGGATTTGGATCCTCTCCAGATTCAATACAAAATATAGTCTATGTAGTGTAAGGTGAAGCGTCATTTTTGGTTGAACTCATGAAACTCAACCAAAACCTTAACTTGCACTACACTATTCCAAAAAACAAGCCTTTAAACCCACCTGGTCAAAGTAGATGGTCATGGTTCGGTTGCTCATCTCTGAAGGTTCGTGGTTGGTGTTACGAATGGCCGAAAATGCCACGCGTCCAGTTCCTGACCTCACTGACATGCCCAGGGCGTTACCCGACGGCTCCGCCGACGGGGTGGAGTCGCACACCACCAGACACTTTCCCTCCAACACGATCGGCTCTGTATCATTCTGGCAGTTGACCTCGGAGGGCCCCCGGTGGACGAGCAGCAGCAGTCCAACAACAAAGACGGAGTGGGCATCAAGGTAGAGTGCAGGGGTAAACGACAGACAAGACATCTTTTTGTTCTTTGCGTTTCTACTGCAGAATGGTCACCACAGCTCTTTAGCGAGACTCTTCTTGGCGTGCACCTCACTTTACCAGCGGGGTCATAATTTCACCTGGAAAGAAAACATCAACCAGGGCTTTGTCTCATCTCTTTGGAGATTAAACGATTCAGGCACTCCTCAGCTGGCTTACTACAACTGACAGGAAGTCCATAAATGCACGGAATAAGTGGTGGCGTCTGGTTCCTCACACCAGGGCAGGAGTGGCCATCAGCCAAGTGTATGCTGAGTCAGAAGTCCACACTGGATTGAAGCTTCAGGCCTGCGAATCAGTAGTGCACATGACACAGTTATGCACATGAAAACATTGCACGAAACTCAATGTGACTGGATTACCTGATCATCTTTAGTTTGCAAATAAAGGGGGCAGGGATAGCTCAGTAGGTAACGTGTTGGCCCCGTGATCGGAAGGTCAGGGGTTCGATTCCCCTGAACGGCTACCCTGAGGTACCCCTGAGCAAGGTACCGTCCTTACACGCTGCTCCCCGGGCGCCCAATGGCAGCCCACTGCTTCACTGAGTGAATGGGTTAAATGCAGAGAGGAATTTCCCCACAGGGATCTATAAAGTATACATTAAATTACAGGTGAACAATGGCAACAGCTGCTAAAAAACCTGAACCTTAGAGACTCCTGCCCCTAGTTTGCTTCAGCTAACCCATACTGTTGGAGAATCCGGCATTTTTACATATCTTTAGTCCTTTGAAACAAGTTCATACTTTAAAATATTAAGTATACAAAAAACCATTATCGTTCTTATTCTTATTTTGTGTTTTAATAACAGAACGTGACGACTTTGAAAACAGGCTGAAAACACAGCACAGTGCTGCTGGAGAAAAGTTGTGTGTCCCGGCACAGTTAAAATCTATCAAACCTGCGTTGCTGTAAATGTAATAAAAAGCCCATCCCTGTGCTCTGCCACATTGCCGCTTAATCAAACGGTGAGAATATTAATAGAAAACTGCTTTATGTTGAAGCAGAAAATAAATAGAAGTGATGAGGTAATGTTTTGGCCAGGAAGAGGCCCGCGTGAGTGACGCCAGCTGGACTCAGGAGGGGGTACAGCGGACTATCACAATCCCACCGCCGAGAGGCCATCTGTGGGTAAACACTCCCACTCATTCACCTCGTGCACCTTTCCAATTTAATCCCTCTCTCTCTCTCTTTGCACTTGCATTCCTTTACACAAACACGCTTACTATTAAAAAAGCCACCGTTTTAGGAAGCGAACACAAGAATTCAGACAGTCCTTTGATAAATTATAAAGGATACTTTAAATGTATTAACATTTCCGTGCGTGACATCAGAGATGTTGTCCCAACAATCCTCAACAGCATAGACAATAAGTGCAGTGACAAAAAGTACAATCATTTTCACGAGAACGACCCTCAAAGAAAGAATCTGCAGATGCTACATCACCCACCTTTCACTTCGTCAGCGTTCCTCCTGCAGCAACATACAGAAACCAGGTTGGCTCAGTAAAGTTAGAGCTTCGTTTCCCACTCACCTTCAGCTTTATCTCTCCTCCTCTCTCTCTCATTCTCTCTCTCTCTCTCACTATATCTCTGTTCCAGGGGACCCCTGTGTTCGAGCAGACGTTTAATCACATCACGAGCGTTGCCATCCTTCTGTTTTCACTGTTCCTCAAACCCACCCCCACTCTACCTTTTTCTCCCTCCTTCTCATCTAACCTCAGATATTACAGAAAATGCATTGGGACTTAAAGGATTCATCACAAACTCACGCGTATCCCTGCTATAATTAAAAAATTGTTTCGTTTTTTAATTAGTAAATGACTATTAATATGTGATAGTGGGGACAAATAGTTTTTTTCCCCTTTCAAACTACATTCCTCAACTTTGACAGGTATATCGCCATGGTAACTTATGCTGTGAACAGGGTATGTTTCAGATTAGAGATCAAGAGGTATGAAATCACCGCCTACTGGCCGACCAGTCCTCCAGAAAATCACCATCCCTGAAGATTCCTCAGAGTCCTGAGTGGGTGTAAATTTTTAACAGCATCTAAAGTGTTGATGTCTTCCCGATGAGCATCAGTAATAAACAAAGACTCTTAGACGCATCTTTATTCCCAACTTTACTGGTTTTATTTTCTTTATTGTTCCATAAATATCCTAAAACAGAGAACCTATTTGTGGTATTTTTGTGCAGTCGTGGATCTTATGTCAAATTCATGCGGAGAGTTACATTTATTCTTTACTCTCAGATCATTAATGACACTCAAGCCTGCAGCTGAGAGAATAATAACTCAAACTTACTTTACATTAATTTAATGAAATACTTGATTGAAATCCATCAGATTGTGCCTTGTCCAAATGATAGAGCTCTGTTAGAGAGATAAGTTAACTTACTCAGTTTGTATTTTTGCCATATTTTTTTCCTGCCTTCCAAAAAGCTAACATTTATTAGCATAATGGCGCTCTTCCAGTCTTTCTAACCAAAGCGTTTAAAGCGCTCGCACATTCATTCTAATTTTAATACTAAACTACTGCACAGAGCTTTTCCTCGCACACACACCCACGCTGTAGCTTTGTCTTTCAGTCCGTATTGTGTGTTTAACCTCTACACGCTTTTCTGATATTAGACTTTTATCTTCCAAACCACCATTTGTGATTGGTCAGATACTGACACCTTTCATATGCATGCCCAGTGGAAACACTGAGTTAACTTATCATGTTGATAACCGGCTTTGTGTGTCCGCTTATCCTGGTTGTCAGTATTAGAGTATGGAAATTCGGATAATGGAAAATACCCTAAGTATGCTGAACCTGATTCAGGACAGGGCCCAGGCCTAGTAAAAAACCATAAAGATCCTGAGTACTTATGTCTGCTCACATCCTACAGAACTGTGCTCTGAAGCCAGACTCAGAATCTCTTAAATATGTATAACACTGTGTACACTATTTTATTTAATTGTTACATACAAATAATATTAAAATCAGTTTTCCAGGAACCAGTTTGGGGCTTTTAAGAGTGCTGCATAAAGGCATGCTTTTGATTTATGAGAGAATTTTGTTTAGAAAGGTAAATTATAACCAGGTTAGACACAATCAAATGAGGTGTTGTGGAGGAAACAAAGAATTTACTCATTTAAAACCAAAAACTTTCTTGTTTATAATAAAATGTTTGATGTATTTTTTTTTACTGAACACAAACCACATTCAATTCAATTTTATTTATATAGCACCAAATCACAACAACAGTCGCCTCAAGGCGCTTTATATTGTGTAGTAGATCGTACAATAATAGATACAGAGGAAACCCAACAATCATATG
>VUQG01005865.1:0-10629 GCA_015106755.1 Etia nguti | reverse complement strand
TGAGTGAGCAGCCGCAAACACTATATGGAAAAAGGAGAGAGCTTAAAATGTCGGGTTATATAACAAAATCACGTGTGACATGATAAGCACTACATTTCTCCTTGACAGGAATGTTTATATGAACAGAACCCATTACAATAAAGTTAAACCTGAAATAAATTATTGACAAAGTAAAGACTGCTGACCTTGGCAGCAAGCTCCCTCTGCCTCTCAGTGGTGATTTCAGTGCAGCTGACCTCCGGGTCCATCTCAGCGGGCTGAGGAGACTCATTCAGCTCATCAGTGACACAGGATTGAAGGGTCTCCTGGCCCATGAGCAGCGTGGACTCTAGTTTCTCCCTCAGAAGGAGGTAATGTTTGGTTTTTTCCACCTAGGAGAAAAACATCAGTCACTAACGGCAAACAATGCCCCCTGCCTGAAGTGGAAATTAGGAAGGAAAGCTGTTTATTTGACAAATTCCAGCCTGGTTTTCATCAGAAGCACAGAGCACAGAGTGGCGTTTCTAATATCATACGTTAGAAGACTTTATTAGAGAAAATGAATGGGGCTATATACACCCTAGGACTCGGCTGGCTTTATTCATATTTTTCTGACGGCAAATTCTCTTTATCCACTGATTAGAAAGCTGGGGTGCTGCTCACAAGTGGAAGCAGAAGACTGACAAATGTATTGGTGAATCATCTGGAGGGAGGTAAGAGTGGCAATGGTCTATTTTACTAAAGGCAAATCTGAGCACGGAGTCGGAACTGTCAGTTTATTGGATGATCTGCATTCCTATTCTCACACATGGCCACGAGCTGTGGGTAGTGACAAAAAGTGGTGGAAATGAGCTTCTTCTGAAAATTGTTAGGGTGAAAGTGGGTGAAAGGAGCCAGATGAGGTAGTTGTGTGAGGGTCTTCAGGCGTGTTCAACCATGGGGAGACCCAGGAGATAAGGGAGATGTTATGTCTCTCACTTGCCCTAGGAAAACCTCAATATCCCATCACTGACACTTAACCAGCATTAATTCGTGACAGTATTTTTTGTCAAGGAAAATGTACAATTTGAATGACATTCATCTCAGTTACTGCTTGAAGGCTCCATTAAGCAACAACTTGTCTCTCTAAACTTGGCTCTGACAGTGGATGAACTGCAAAGCTGCACCAAAGCCCAGTATAAAATTCATGAGGCATAACTCAACCGGAGTGCAAGAAGAGAGCCAGTAAAAATTAAACAACAAATCTTACATCTTGGAGGAGGCTGAGTTTCTCCAGCTCCCACTGGTGGTCCAGTATGAGGCTGTCACTACGTGGCCTCCATCCAGCCAGGTTCTCTTCCCCACGGACGTAGGCCACAGAGGTGTCCAGCACCCGCCTGCGTCTCCTTTGCATTCCTGGTGAGGGATGGGTGCAATGTTAGAAGTTCAGGACGACTGAGCTAAATGCAAAACTGTACCTTTTTTTTTCTTGCCTCTTACCAGGGCTTCCTGTATCTGCCTGGTGACACAGGCTGACCTCATAAACTCCAGTTATACGATTTCTAAAAAAAGGGAGTGAGAGGGGATTTAACATTTTATAGAACATCATCAGAGAGAACAGATGAGCTAAATGATGATTTTAAAGATTAAAATGTCTCACCCATCTGCAGCTCTTAGGCTACCAGTACCGAAAAGGTTACGGATTGATCGGGAAGCTGAGAGCTTTGTGTCCCGAGAGTAAAACACCATGCAGATATCTTTGGTAACAACTGCAGGCTGCGTGCAGTTCTCCATCTGCAATTCATAAAACAGGAGACATTTCCAACATTGTTCCTCTAGAGTAACTCACACGTCACCTCTGAAACTGTAAGAGCTATTTCTCCTTCTTATGAATGCAGGCAGTGTACAGTACCTCCAAGTAGGCTGAGAGGGTCATATAGATCTTCTCCCCGTATGGAGTGACTCGGTTTAGGAGTAGGGAGTTGTGCATTGAGCTATCCCAAGCAGCCTCAAAGCGGAAGAAAGTTCTGAGGTGGTCCGATGAGACAAGAAGCCAAGAAACTGAATCAGCAGTCGAAACTCAAGTTCCTCTACTAAAACAACAGATTAGCTGCCAGAGCTTAACCCATGCTAAAGTTTACTCTGCAGATGTAAACATAAAAAACTGGATAAATCCTAAAAATTTCCAATAATAAACTATTTAAACAGAAAAATGTGCCCTAATATCATGATTTATAAACAGAAGCAAATCAATTTACTGATCCACTTGTGCAATATATAAACATTTTAGTAAATATTTCTCTAGTTTTCAATAAAACAAAAGCGCTTATACGATCATTTTTCATGCAAAAAACAGACTGAGTTATGTTTGCTTTGTATAAAACATCACAGAAAAGCAAAGAGAGCAGAGATGAATATTGGTACAGAAAGAAAGGCGATGGAGGGATGAGACACGAGCAGGTAAACATGAGGGACAGGGCAGTGAAATACCTATGGTCAACTCCCAAGGAAATGCTGTGAGAAAGAGGAAATCAGCAAAAGAATAGACAGTGAGAATCAGGAAGTATGCTGTGGTTGTGTGCTTGTGTGGCTTGGATGCTGTTTGCCTTTTTTTCACACTGATAACTCATCAAAGCTCATCAGATAGAGCGGAGAAGTTCGGTGAGGACGGCTGATTTACTCTGCGTGAAAGAAGGTCAAATAACAGCACGGGACCATTCTTCAAGCACAACAATGCTGCTTTCTATTCCTCTGATGATTTACTCCATACACTAATGTACACAATTTTTCCTCGTGTCCCTCGAGGGGAAATAATCACACACTGAAGTCAGTTATTATTCTGGCCTTTAGCCCAGTGCTGCCTTAAATCTAAAAAAGATAACCCAAGCAAGAACTGTAAAAGGAAACTAATGTTTCTGTAAGCCATAAAAAGAGGCCGAACGGACTCTTCATGAGGTTCAGATGTTGGGCCCACTGGCCTTGGACTGAGGTGACCTTGTGGGAAAGTGAACAGAGCGTCACTGAGAAGGAAGCAAACATCTATGCGCAGAGCTCGCTGCTGCTCCGCGTGAATAAAGGAGAAGTGCCTTTTCTGTTGCCAGTAATTAGCAAGTTCATACAAATTCACACCTTCACACATGCACACTTCTTTCCCAGTAGTAGAAACCTGTTCGCTTACACTACGACGAAGCAATTTCCTCTCTGCGCTCCTCCAAACATGTGCTTCTCTGCACTTTACTGCCTCCTAAAAATGTGGGAGCCAGCACTGAAGTCATGCTGCTGGCATAACATGTGAGGAACCATTTGTTTCTGGTGTTTGGCAGAGTTTCGCTGAGGTACGAGTAGGATTTAAAAATATTCACAACATTGCAGCAATTTTGTGTAAAGTGCTACTGGTGAGGTAATGGTTCACTGGAATACATTTTAATAGCTGCACTGGAGTATCGTGCCAGAGCGTGTACTGTAAATGATGTGATCCATATTGCAGCACTTGAGTAATAGCAGGCGAACAGTGTTCCTGTTAATATTGTGTAGCTTTGATGGGAAACACTCTGACTCTTGGGATTAGAGGTGACTAACAAAATCATATCCATGGATTCAAAATATTCCTTCACTGTAAAGGCCAAAAACTGAACATAAGAAACAGTGTTGAGAGACAAAAGCAGAAAATATTTTTAGCCTCTTTTAAATATCAGTTTGCCTTTTTAGAGTTAGGCTATGTTTCTGTGATGGATTCCTACCACCCTCTACTGGCAACCAGTACAAATACACCTTCTTCATAGTTTTACTTCACTGCCTTCTCAATGTAATCTGCAAATAAAGGAGCATTTGTAAACAAACAGGCTAAAGACAAAGTAAATGTTCGTGTTCTAAAATCTGCCTCATCAGCTGAAGTGGAAACCGAGAGTTTGATACTGGCCCCACGACACCTCCAGCA
Organism: Etia nguti; assembly: GCA_015106755.1. NCBI lineage: Eukaryota > Metazoa > Chordata > Actinopteri > Cichliformes > Cichlidae > Etia > Etia nguti. The sequence goes on along the minus strand of VUQG01005865.1, from coordinate 6,734 downwards.
GAGACACAGCCAAGGACAGTCCACATGAAACAAAGCAGAGCCATGCAGATCCCGTCCATCATCAGCCTGACAGAAGCTCAAACACACATCCAACACAGCCAGAGAAGCAAAGAGGCACAGATGAAACGCTGACAGCAATGACAGAGTCAGAGAGATGGTAACAAAATCACGAAAGAGATGACAGGGTGTGGAGGACGTTAGAAAGATGAGGCGTTTTTGTAACTTAGGAGCATGAAAACAGAGGCAAATAATATACCTAGGCATGTCCGAATCAAGAAACTGTCTGCAAAAGCAAAAAACAACATTCCGTTAGTGGACTGGAGGGAGAAAAATGTTAGCATCATATACTGTGATGTTAGTTTCTGACCACACTGGACCGCAGCTTGATCTGGCGCTGAGCCATTAAGCCTAAGTCTTGGCTACTGAGCCCATAACACGACAAACAATTAGGGTTAAAAAAAGGCTGATCCAGCAGAGGTTAGAGGTTAGTGCAGTATGGAGCTCTCGGTTGTTTTACATTAAAATGCAGTAAACCCAAATCTGGACGATGCTGCTGCTGATGTTGTTAGATATTTTGGGGAAAGGGCAAGCAAGAGAGATTAAGCAATGAGAAAAAAATAGGGTCAGGATGCGCTATAATTTTCAGGACTTTTTACGTGAATAATTACAATATTATCATTCATATTTCTTATATTGTAAATATACTTATGGAGATCTACTACTACTTAAGAGTTACTACCATAAGACTCATACAAGGATGAGTGTTAAGTGATTTTAGATATTAATAATGAAACAAAAAAAAGAGTTAATAATATCTTTTATGGCAGTAATTACTTGATATTTTAACCAAATGGTCCATCTACAAATCAATTGCTGTTTAAATCCTAAATTCTCATCAGTTGTAAAAAAGAAACCTACTGCCCTCTACTGGCGGGATGCTAACATTAAGCTGTGCAAACTCTGGGCTTTTTACATTTCTCTGTTTTGCCCTTCCTCGACTCCTCTCTCCTCCATCCTTCTGCCAGATACTCCAGATTAAATCAGTCCTGAAGGATGTCTCACACACAGAGGAGAGTAAGGAGGAGGAAGCACAGGTATGCCATTTATGGAAGTCTTTTGAGCTTGAAAGGTGTTTAAAAACCATAACGGGAGAAGTAACAATGTGCACCGCTATGAAATAATACCAGTGGCAGGCTGTAACAAAGCAATGGCCACATACTGCTGCTGTACTACACTTTGAAATAAAATCACTTTAAAATGATGTCTCTACAGCCTGGATGTCTCATCTGTTAAATGCATGTTGGCTCAACTCCTCTGTCACCTCCTTGGCTTGCATCTGTGATAAAATGCAAGAAAAGGAGGCAAGGACATGATGCATACGAGTCTGTGTATGAAAATTTGCATGTGTAAAAATCAGAACATATTTTTCTGTTATACATTCACAACAGCTCATTCTAACCTCTTTCCTATGAACATTGTGTTAGTAATGCCATTACTCATTTAGTGAACAATACACCTTCTCTGTTCTTTCCTTTGTCTTTATAAACTAGGCTCCAGTTGTACACCACAACCAGAAACATCGTTTCCAGGGTCATTAGAAAAGTGAAGGTCAATCAGGTGATTTAATAAAATGATGAAATGCTGCATGTCAAATGAATGACTCTGCACTGAGTAGAAAACAACAACAAAATAGTTAAAGGTATGTTAGTGATTTTATATTTAAGTAAAGATATGCATAGCAATGGAAAAGTTAGAAGGGCATGCATTTCTATTTTATACCGATCTGTTTACACAGAGTAAAATTAAGGTGCATGGTTAATAAAAAACACTTTTTAAATCTACACTGGGGTCAGTGGATCTAATCGTGGCAGTGATGAGAGGGGTTAAATGAGAGGTGATGAACACAGTGAGATGCAACATGTAGGTGCAATGATGACAACCAACAGCAGCATATATTAACACCAAGGAGGGTCGCGCAGCCAGCATGGACGAGTGACTTCAGAGCTACTGGTGTGGTAAGTGTAGCTTTAAAGAGCTGCTTAAATAACTCAAGGAAAGTGACTCTGGATCTGACCTGCTGCTGTCAGAGAGAGGGAACTACAGCATATTCATGCAGGTACGGTGATAACGATAAGAACACAAAGGGAATTTGCAGTTTCCTGACATAACATTCAAGCTGTGACTCTGCTGCCATGCTTTTACAAATTATCGCGTATGCTTAGGGTGACCAGATCCCAGCAGATTAGATGTCATTAAAGAGACTTTGTGGGCTATATACTATTACATAAATCTCACTTGTCATTGAAAAACAAATATGGTGTACTTTTTACGAGCACAAATGGAAGCAAAGGCTTGTTTTTATGGTCTTTACATACTTGTTTATTTCATTTGTCTGTTCCAGTAACCATTAAAACTCCTGCAAGCATCTGTTGACTCTGGTAAACATGAGCTAATCAAAATGTGGGAGAACGGTGATAATAAAATGAAATTTGAGGACACCTGGTCACCCCATATGTGCCATGCATTTGCCGTGTGTCGTGTTCCAGTGCAGGAGCTGCTGCAGCAGTAACGCACACTCTCAGATAAGACTCACGGACATCAGAACCGTAAAGTGGTTTCCAAATTCAGCTGAGCTGCCACATAATTCAAAAGCTACTGGAACACAGTAGTTTTCAATATTTTGCTATTTAAATGAAAAACATTTGCTTCAACATCAGGCATTGTACATACCTGTCATCGTGCATGGGCCTGACATATCCAACAGATAAAATGTTGAGAGATAGAATATTAGGATCAATGATGGTCTCATCAGATTCGGGCGTGTTGCGCAGACGGCCTGGGAAAGCAGAAATGCCTCAGTAAGAACAGCTCGTACAGACTATTGGTAAAATGTATTCAGCTTTAGAGAGGCTGAACATCAGTCTTACCCACAACAAGCTCACGGACTTCCTTCCATTCTATGTCATTTCCAGATTCATGAACAATAGTAACAGTGATTCTCCTCTGGAGGCCCTGAAGAAGGAACAAGGATAGAGTGAGCACGCAGAATATGCTTTTAAGACATTTTTCAAAGGTTGCAGAGCGTGACGCATCAACTGAACAGGCTGTCTACAATTACTAAGACCAAACTGGAGACGCTTTTGATGTGCGTCATTCGTGCTGCATCAATCTGGGTAGAATTGCATGCTGCCCTCTCAGAGCAGAGCTGTGAAGCCAAATGCGAGTGTCTTCGGGTATAAAAGATCCTGTGATGACAGTGGATTTGACTGCAAAATATTTGCTCCCAGTCTGACTAAGATACCTGGTGCAGAAGAAATGTGCCATGGCAGGGCATTCCTCCTCTGTGGTCGACTACTGCAGGGATGTAGCTGAATGACAAAAAAAAAAGAGAACGAGTGTCAGCGATTTCCGTAGCCCAACAAATTCTCCCAATTTTCTTCTTCACAGATGACTCCAGATACTCACTCCCCGTTTGCCTCCAGCTCGCAGATCTCGAAGAAAACCATGAGGTCATATTTACAGTGACAGTGTCCTGCCTGTGGACGGGTCATGGCCGTCAGTTTGGTGGCAGGTACTGTGTTCAAAAAGATTAGAGAGAGGATTATACAGGAAGGCACAATGGGGTAAACTTAGCGCAGGCTAGCAGCTAACAGCAGGGAGAACAGCTACCTACCCTACAAAGGAAAGAGAAAGAGGAGAAGAAAGGAAATCAGTGATTCAGGGAAAGAGGACCCACTCAGAACTGTACAAGAAGCTTTTTTCCATTTAGCACATTTTTGACCGCTCTGTGTAAAGAAAAAAAAAAGTCTGAACCATCCTTTAGGTGAGAGAATGTACGTCTTTATAAAGCACTTTAACTTTTAATTGACCAAGTGGGGATATTTACAATGCCAGACATCTTAGTCTCTATAAAAGCTTGGTCGCCTGATGTTTAATAGTAACATTCAGCACAGTCAGTCTTTAATGTTAATAAGACTGACTAAGAGTTAAAGGAATTCCTTTAATTTCCACTGGTTCCCAAAAGCAGTTCAGGGGTAAAGAAATAAAAACCCATGCATCCCTTAAATTTGACCCAAGCTGAAGCAGAAATATATTTTATAAGTATAAATACAGTATGTTAAATATAGGACAGTATAATGTGATGCATACTTCTAGGTGTTACTATGTATTTTATATATTAAAGGTTCTTTAAAAGTGTCACTTTTAGGGGTGAAATATAATTCTTCTTATTCCAATAGAATAACTGAAATATAAATCTGGTGGATAACTAACAAAAGTATTGTTCAGGTTTTAGTTTTTGGCTGTTCATTAATCTGTTTTTAAACATTTAGCCTGCTCAAAATTGATGTGACACTACAGATAAACACACACTGCTTTAAATATCTGTATTGTTACCGGTTAATAGCAGGTGAGACAAATTTGCAGCCTGTTAAATGGTTCCCTTGTGCTGTATTTAATTCTTCATCTGTTTGTTTTCTACCTCTTTGGATTGATTCCTTTCCTATTATAACATGTGAATTTATTCCCAGGGATTGATAAATCGCAGGTGTGTAATGTGTTAAATATACATATGCAGCACAATGTATATTATAGTTAACATTCCCATCGGAGAGAGTTTCATTTGTGGCAGACTAATGTAGAAGAAAGGCACTGTGATCCAAATCAAGAGGAGCTCAAAGAGGGAACTGCAAGGAGAATACACCACAGAACAGTGAACACACAGTACACCAGAGAGCCAATCCAACTGCAGAATCCTGACACATGAAAACTCACCTTTTATATCAATTAATTTGAGTTTTACTACACATCAAGTAGCAACTAGTAACTGACACTGAATATTTGTGTTAGTGCTTCATCTACAAGGCGACTCAGTCGCTAGAGCTGGAAGAGTTACTTTCAGCACTTTTAAAATGCATTTGGCTCATTTAAGTAACACCAAGATAAACACGCGATATAAAAAAGAGTTTGCAGTTGCAGGATTCTCTTGGATCTGACCAATCAGTGACCAACCCGGCTTCTGAGCTTTAATAACTGAACAGATAGGGATGGGTGGAGCTGGCAGCTGAGCTTGCTCGTTTCCTTCCAGCAGGAAGGAAGCAGCTAAGCCAGCGGCAGACAGAGCGTGGCCTGACAGCGAGTCCACCAGTGACCCATTGAACACATCTGGGACCAGGTATCGGATGAGCTCCAGCGATTTCTCCCGGTCCGACGAGGCGTCAGGATCCACTGCTCACACCCAACAACATGAAGCTGAGATGATACGACTTGCAAGCAGACGAGTACAACAGCAATGCAACAAAAATAAATGATAAGACACGAGCAGAGCATCTTATTTACCTGGTTTGGAGAGAGGCATCACTCGTGGAAACTGTCTCCTGCAGGGGCGTAGTGGACTGGGTGTCACAACACACAGTTACATATGAATATAAAGAATTGCAAGCATATTCATCATAGTATGTGTATAAATGCAGTAAATGTTATAAGCAAACACAGTACCTCATGACATCTTTACAAAGAGGAAGAAAAGGCTGCTTCTGGTAGTGGCCAAACACCTCAAACACAATTGGCTGAGTCTTGATGTAGTCCACAAATGATTTAGTAACCTCAACAGCAATCTACAAAAACAAAAACAATGCATTTTAGTGCCTAACCTATTAAAAAACATAACAATGCATAAAGCTGTGCAGGACATGAGCCAACACTTCTTACGTTCTGCACATGGTAGAAACCGAGAGGAGGGCCGCGGCCTGTGTTTTTTAGTGGTTCAGTGGAGAAGGCCTCATCATGCCGGTGGATGAAGCTAAAGACAAAGTAATCAAAGCAAAGTTTGCATGTGAAACTGTAAAAAGAACACCAACAACCACGAATCTCCAGCGGAAATATTTTGAAGAGCAATTTACTTGAACTGGCAGAAGATGTCGGCATATTCCGCAGAGATGCTGGAGGCCTGCAGGACAGTCACTCTGAAGGTAAAAATATTACCGATCCTGAGATGTTCCAGAGTCGTATCGAGTGCTCCATCCAGACCAGCCTTCATTGGATTCTCCACCTCATCTGAACCAGCTGCCAGGAACCACAAAAAAAGGAAAAGAAAAGGGAAAAAAATAAACACAGGTTGGAGATTCTCATTGAGGACTAGACATCCATGAATGTTCTTTCCTAACCTAAATCTGGTTGGTGGGCATGACCTTCATGTTTAATTTTTAAAGATAAAACTGTATTTTTCTAGGTTATTGGACAACCTAAAAATTTCCCAGTAACAAGGGTCTTGACTTTTCGGTGTTGATATTCTAGTTTTTTGACGTAACTTTTTTCTTTCATGAGTTATTTACAAGTTTCTCTTTGTTCACAGCCATTGACATGTCGAAGAGGTTAACACGTGAGGAGCGGATCGAAATTGTGTTGATATCTGGTGAACGCAGTAACCGGGTCAATGCAAGACACCCTACGAGACCACCCATCTCCCATGCTACAGTTAGCAAACTGCTTGCTAAATTTTGTGAAACTGGTTCAGTGTTGGATTTGCCAAAATGTGGACGCAAGAAAACTGTCACTAATGAAGAAACATCAGTGGCTGTCCTAGCTTCATTCAGCAAGAGCCCACAGCGTAGCACTCGGCGCATGTCACTGGAGAGTGGCATTAGTCGAACATCCCTTCGGCGGATATTAGCTACTCGCAAATGGCACCCTTACAAACTCCAGCTACTGCAGCATCGCAACGAGGATGACCCAGA
>VUQG01005862.1:12475-25137 GCA_015106755.1 Etia nguti | reverse complement strand
GATAAGTTATAGCAAAAAAAAAAAAAAAGGACATAAAGCAGGAAGGAACCCTTAAAATGGTTTCAAAAACTCAGTTCTGTTTGAACTTTTTTTTTTTCAATTTAGCTTTAAAAGCCGTTGCATTTTGGCTGCCCAAAAATGGGTTAACTCTATTTTTGATCTTCTTCCATTTACTAGCCTGAGGTAACACAAACGCAATTTCCTACACATAACCAATGCTGTCATTGACGAGCTATGCTCCACACGAAGAATGTTTCTGCGTTATATAAGGCATAGTGGGAGAAAGTAGGTAAATATGTCAAGGGCTGTCCATTTATCCCTCTGTCTTTCTGTTCTTTCCGTTTCCAGACAAAACACCCACACACGCACCTCAGGCACCTACAACCTTCATTGTACTCTTTGTGTGTGTGTGCGCGTCAGTGTCCTTTGCCCTATCTAAGCTCTGGAAGGCATTGCTACAACAAACAGGGTGGCTTACAGACAGGAAGAGAGCATAAAAAGAAAGCATAAGTAAAAGAAGTGAGAGGGTGATTTTTCTCCCTTCTATTCCCATGGGTCTTGCAGCACGGCTTTTCACTTGAGTTGCCACATTTCATTTCCTGCTGTTCATATGTGTGTGTGTGTGTGTGTGTGTGTGTGTGTGTGTGTGTGTGTGTGTGTGTGTGTGCATTGTGTGCATGTGTAAGCTATGTGAAGGTCTTGCTCCACAGTGGTGATTTATAGCGGCGGGCTTCGGCCCTATCTGTTTTCGATCAGTCTCATGCTTGGCTCTGGCTTTCCTCCAATGCTCCCCTGGCCCACCGGACACTGAGTCTGGGTGGGACCCCTCTGCAACTGCCTGGAACCGGTACCACAAATAAGCTCTCCCTACTCCTCCGTTCCCCACTTCTCAGGCTCAGCCTGCTTTTCTCCCGCTCTCCCCTTTCACTAACTTTCTCCCACTTTATGTACACAATTTCACAATCACTGTCCAGCATCACGCGCAAACACACTCAGCCACTCTTGCTTATTCACTCCCACTGTCTCTCCTCCATTGTCTCACTCTTGTTGTTTCTTGCTCTCACGCTCTCGCTTACCATCTGACACCAGCTTTAAGTACTCAATCACATGCAAACATGCAAACACTCTCACATGCACTGGGCAGTCACAGAAACTCACATGGATCACATTGACTGCCTCCTCCCCTCCTCCTCCAATTCTCTTTGTCCACTGCTGATGTCATGTTGGCTAACACCTTTCATTTTTTATGATGCTGCATTCAGAATGCGCAGGCCTGCAAGTTTTACTTGTGTAAATTCAAATTAAAGTTGTCATCATGATTGGGAGGAGGGGGGAAAAGTCCTAGCATTTGTGTCATTGTTGGCAAGGGGCCGCTTGTTGTAGTACGAGCAATAAGTTCTGGATTTCATTGCTGTTTCCTTCAGCTTTTCTGCTGCTCTGGAAAGGAATGCAAACTTCATTGTTCATTATGGGAAATACTGTCAGCAGGTTCCCAGAAACCTTACACTAGAGTAAGCTACAATTGTGCAAAACTCTGTCCTTGTTTGTGTATTTCTGTCTGTGATTGTAAATGTTAACCGAAACAGGAAGTGACCTGTCAGTCAAGTGCTCGCTCCAGCACTTTCTCCCAGCTGTTGGTCCATATGCACACACAAACAAGCCCACAGACATATGCACAGACACACAGACAGCTGGTCTTCCTGTCTCTGGTGACCTTGGCTGGGCTTGGAGGCTCCTCATGGGTTTCACATTCACTCATCCCCACATCCTCTTCCATCTGAACAAGCTGCCAGCTCATCCTCCTTCTTTTATCCTCTCTTTACAATTCCTTGCATTCTTTTAATGCCTTGTACTCCTTCCTTTCACTTTCACCATGGCCACAGAGTAACAAACGTATTGAATCCCAACCCACGGGCATTTCCTGCTTCCGCAACACTTTCAGGTCAGTGATATCAGAGTCCAGAAAGCCTTAAAATCGCGCTGTTTTGTTCAGCTGGCTAGAACTACAGCATGTATTGATTGAGCTGCGTCCAGTTTCACTTCTTAGACCACAAAGGTGCCTCGGCCAGGCCATTTGGGACATTTCCTCATTATTTTCAAAATAATATAACAAGAACCTTTTTTTCTGAGACTAAACTTCCTTTGAGGTTTGGGTGGGTCTATGTTTGAAGACATAATAACTGGAGCAGGATGCCAGTGAAGTGACGGTGCTGTTTTCCATCAAAGATCAAAGATGAAGTCATAGACGCTCTGTTGATATTGGTGGATGCTCCGTTTGTGTCTCTGTGTTTGTGTTTGAGAGTGAGAAAGAAAGAGGCTGTGTGTGTGTTTCCCAGCAGACGCTCTGATAGTGCTTGGCCCTGCCAAAACACAAGTAACTGTCAACTGCGTTTGGTGATGAAATGCCAGTTTAGGAGCTCACACTTGTAGGCACACAAATGGTCACAGTTGGGCACCCACATAGACAAACACACCTTGGTATTGTCTTACTGTGAGTGGCTAAGGAATCTGTATTCATGAGATTTCAATGCTTAATTATGAGAGCCATAATAACCTTTTTCTGTCTTCTCTTTTCCCAATGTCATTCCTTTATTCTGTTTTGCCTCTTTTAACTCTTTATACTTTTATTTGTGTCCATTTATCTATTCATACTAACATCTTTTTTTTAATCTCTTCCATCCACCTCCCTCCCTTCCTCCCCTCCTTTTTGACCCCTTCAGCCCAAAAGGGTCTGCTCCACCTAAGCCCAGATGTCTATCAGGAGATGGAGGCCAGTAGAAAACAGGGTGGCAGTGCTCCGGGCCCTGGGAGCACCAGTAGCAACTCCGTTAACTACATGGCATCAAAAGACATGGGGTCCTGCTCTGCCCCGCTACCCCCAGGACACCCTTCTTATTACAGTGGCTCATCCTCCTCACCCAGCCCAACTGCTACCATGGCCAGGGAGCTGCTGCTGAACGGTCAGTCACCCACAGCCGAAGCCTCACTGCCCATGAAGGGGAAGAACCTGGCCTGTGGTGTCTCGGTGCAGCCAGCACAGCAGCTGGACTACCTGGCTCGCATCCAGGGCTTCCAGGTAAGATGCAAAAGAGGTGAACCTCTAAAATTACTCTACATCTAAAAAATATTTTTTATTACATGGTAAGTGGCCTGTGTTATGCCCTACTTTTGCAGTCTTACCAAACATTTTTTATTGGCAGTAATATAGGTGAATTCATTAAATGTGTCACTCTGTCACTAGAAGTACCTCAGCATAGTTAGTACAAAGTTCAGATTGGGGAAACTTATTTGGATGAGCAAACAAAAGCAAATGATTAAACTACCCATGCTTTCCATTGTAAACTCCCTTCACAGTTCATAGATGTTCTGGTTCAAATTTTAACCAGCTTTAATTACCAGGGGGTTTCCCACAAGAGATTGGTTGTCAGATGTTGTTTTCTACTGCAGAGCAAACACCAGATGAGCTGATTTGGACAGATCCTGATGGCTCTAATTTGTTACTTTTTTGTTACATTTTATTAATGTTAGTTACTTGGTAAATATTTAACCTGTCACCCTTTTCCTTCTTCACATTTACATAGCCTTAATAAGTGAGTGCCATGATATGACAACATTCTGTTTACAATCTTATTGGTTGTCTGACAGATTTTGTTTCCTTTCCATTGGACGTACTCTCAGATCTCAACATGCAGTTTCTTATTGCTGCAGAATAAAATAAGACGTCGACTTCTTTGCTACTAGGAAAAATTGGTGCTTGCCCATTGATTACATTGAAATTTTTAGCATTTTTGAGGCAACCAACTGGTTGGCCAGAGAATACAACACTCTCAACCTCTGGGCAACTACTTTTGATAGCAAGGTGATTGGACAGGTCACCTAGTGGGAGGAAGCATGTCTCCAAATAAAACACCTGGGTCAGCAACCCAGTATCACACCAAAATGTGTAATAGACACGCTGGTCCACCGTGTCCATTTCATGCTTTGCCTCTCCAAAACATGAAATGGACACGCATGCAGAAGTTCCATTTCCAGCAGGGGGAGATGATATCTTTAAAGCCACGAAGTTGCTAGTGAGCAAAAAATGTATGAAGTATATTCCAGGGTCCTTAATCATCAGAAACAATTAAGCAAGGTGGCTAATATGTATATACATGTAAATATGTCATTAATATCTGTTTAAATCTCTCTCTGCTGTTACTGCAACTTCGGCATGCATGTCCATTTCACATTTTTGAGAGGCAACACCTGAAATGGACACTGTGGACCAGCATGTCTATTACAACACTTTGCTGTGATATCTGGTTGGAGTCGGTCTGTAACAGTGAGCACAACCAATTTCTGTCTCTCTTTGCAATAGGGGACTAGACCCAGCTGGTTACCAGCTGGTTTTATTCTAGTTATATTCCTGTCAAAAAGCAAGGTTGTCAAGCACCCATGTCATTTTGTTGCTAAATTGTCATCCTGCAGCTACTGCACCACTATATAGAGGAATTTCTGCTCCAGATCTATGAGGTTCTGGCTGGACTCCAAATGAAATTCTGTTTAATGTGAATTTCTGCATATGTAGATGCCAACAGATTTGAGGTTTTCACTGATTTATCACAGTTAATCGCCATATCATTACAAACAGATTGATGCATCAAGACAGCAGCAATTAGACAGAGTGGGTCTGCTATCAGTCTGCAGTTAAATGGGATCGAGATGGCAATTACATGCAATATGTTTGTGATAATATGGCGATTAACTGCGTTAAATCAGTGAAAATCTCAAATCTTTTGGAATCTACATATACAGAAATTCACAAATCACTTTGACAATGCCAACTGAACGCAAGCGAATTTGATCACCATCTTTGCAAATGTTTCAAAGTTCAAAAATCTGAATTTTCCTGTTTTGCTCATTGAACTTTTTTGCTACTTTAACCTTTATTATTCTTGTGGAATGAAGTCTTGTCATTTAAACTGGATTCAATTACTTCATAAATTTCATAATTCCAACTAAAAAAAGTTAAAGACCCCCCTCCCCCTCCTCCTCCAGCACTACACCCACACAGTAATCACACATGACATGACAGATGTTAGCGTGACCATGCATAAATATGATCATATACATGCACATGCACAACAACTGTGTCCAAATTCTTCTCCCTCTAGGACATTGCTGCAAATAAAAATGTGTTCTTCATCAGCCGTGTGTTTATAAAGAAGATATTTAGACAGTTTAAAAAAAAAAATGAAAATACACATTTAAAGCATGTGCTGGAGGTTGCCGGCTCTACAGTATCATAGAGTCATCACAGCAGTTGTCTTACAGCACAGTGGGATTTGTGTGTGGAGCGTACAACCTAAAACTGCTCAATAACGCCCTATCCATTTTCTGTTTCTCACATTATTGGCACGCCAACGATTTAAAGCTGGAACTAAACCTCACAGGTGTTTCTGTCAGTACCAGACTGGACGCACACATACACTTGCTCTTAGGTCTCTGTGCGTCCAAGAGGGAGACAGCCCGCTGTCTGTTTTAATCTGTCCCGGCCGATCTGCTGCACATACCTCGCCACTGATACCAGCGCCTGTTCATTTAAGCTGCAGATGCTTTTTATCAGTTTGAGCGAAAACATTTTATCTTAACCTGCTGAGGGTTCCTTTGAAAGGCCTTTGTTATTGCTCTGAGCCTTCCTGTGTGTGTGTAACCTGAGAGAGCTCTGCTGCCTGGCCAAGCCCAGACACACTTGTACATATGCGCAAATACACACACACACACACAACTCACACACACACACGCACACACACACGCACACACACACACAGCAGGTTCTGTTTAGTGGATATGGAAGAGCTGGGCAAAGCCTGTGTGTGAAGTTTAAGTTGGTGTTGTTGCCAAACATTACAAACTGTAACCCATTTCACATCGCTGTAAATATATTTGTGTCTGTTCATCCTTCCATGCGTTTCTGTGAATAAATACACAAACCATAATCAGTGTACTCACATATTTCCGTGTGCTTGTGTGTGTGTGCGCATTTCTTAAGTGAGGAATTCAGGCTGTAATTGAGACACGCAGACAATATGTGTTCTATTGAGGGGATGTTTCATATCATGTGGGTTTGTAATGAGAACCTCTGGTTGCTTACAGAGCCATGCTAGGCAGGCTTTTTAAGGCTTATGTATTCTTATGTGTTTTTGCGGGCCAAATCACCACAGATTTCAAATGTTTTTGCCAAAAGCTGCACTTGTCTGCTTTTCCAGTGGTCACGTAATGTGCCGCTTTGTGTCGAGCCGTCTTCCTGTCAGCCACACTCAACAGCAAATGAGTAGTCAAATCCACACTAAGATCTTTTTAGCAATTTAATATTAATCTGCTTGTCTGATGTATAATTATTAGAAAAATGTAATTATGTCATCCAAGTGAGCGGATTACAGAGACCTCCCAGTGGTGGATTAAAGGAACAAAGCAAAGACGAAGGACATTCTCATAGTGTCTGTTTCATCCATCCAGCGCCGCAAACAAAGGCCAGGGCCTACCTGCTAAACCCCACTTTGATTTGATTGGAAAATGGCCTCTAGTGGAAGCTCTGATTGGATAAGCAACAGTGTGTTGTACTTATGCCAACTTGGAGCAAGGATGCTGTCACTTATTCCAGCATGTTTGCATGTATGTGTGTCTCTGTGTATTTGCTATTAATTTGGCTAGTGCGTTGTTGGCACGCTGGGTATGTGTGCTGGAAGTGGGGCGGAAACAAAAAAAAAAGCAGGAGGTAATAGACAACACATGGAACAGGATGAAGAAGTGAATGAAAGCTACGTAACAGATTCTCAGTTTCTGTGTCCATGTACCTTTTTTTCTGGCCTACTACTTCTATTATGTTTCTGTATGTTTTGTCGATTTCTAAGTGTTTGACTCTGGTAGTCACCAGTCAGTTATTGCTGACTGCCTCATATTATTAACCGTTACCTCAGTAAGAAATGAGCAGGGGAAAAAGTTTATATAAGAGATCGGTGATTGATGGAATGGTAATGATATTTTTTCCCATCAGCTCCACATGGTGCCATGGTACACATCTGGACCAAAACAGATCTGCTGCTGTAGACCTGATTTATTCCTCCTCATGCCTTCATACCTGAATTTTATTTTTTAAAACTAAGCAGGCATTTATCAGAGCGGCACTTTCTGCCTGGCAGGATTTCACATATTTAAAAGTCGATAAATGAAAAAGAGAGGGAGTATAAATGTTATCAAAAGTAGTCACATATGTGTGCATCAATATTGAGTGTTTCAGCAGAAATTGAATTCAGCAGAAAATTCCTTTTTCAATAATAACTTTAGCTTTGCTTTATGAAATATTTTCAGTGTACTTGCAGATTTATTTTCAAGATACTGCACCTAATGCATTCCTGGTACTGGGATGTTTGTGAACAGGTTATGGAGTCACTAAGCATTCAGTCTACAGCAGTATTGTCCTTGAATTTTGCACATTTTAGATACTCCACAAGCTACTGGTCAAACTGACAGCTCATGTCACACTTGGCAGAATGTATTGGGGCACAACATCGAGCTCTCAGTTGGCCTCATTTGTAGTTATGTGCAAACGCATGCTTCAGGTCATGTTTTACGATTGTGTAGCAGGAGTAAAATGCAAGCCGTTACTCTGCCTCTGCAGACAGTTGGGTTGTTAAAATATGAGAATATCTGTTCGGTCAGGTGCAAACAAGACAAGGCTGTACTGAGAGAAACTGGGTTTTACTACTTAAAAAAATCAAATTTTTCAGTTTGAAGTGTAAGAATGGGCTTCTCTGTAAATAAGGTCCACTATGATGGTAATGGTAATGGTGTTTTGCCCTTCATACGCTTAAAACACTAAGCCATATTGGCAGGTAGAGTGAAAGGGGTAACTTTTTTTTAGCAAAAGTTAGAATTTACACTCTTTCTGAGTTTGTATTTTGGATTTGCAGTGGGACACATGACAGAATCACTTTCTTAAGTGTAACTTAGTTTCAAAAAACCTGCAGAATTCTGAGGGACCTACATTAAAGCATAACATATTAGATTGCTTGATATTTCCCAAACCATTCACAGAATCACAGTAAAATGTGCACAATGAAATGTACAAATATGTCACCACTCATTGGATAAAAAAGCTGATAAGGTCTACTTACTTGGGTAGGCATTACAGTGGGCAGAGATCAGCACACTGCACTGTCATTCCAGCCTGTGTCTGGAGGAGTTGATTTGTATCTACTGTGTCTATCAGTTCTGTCCAAAGCAATAACACAGCAGAGATATTAATCAGCTGAGTTATTTTATCTAGTCACGGCAGGCTTAACTTGGAAGATGGATTTGGAGAAAATGGAGGGATGTAGTTGTTGCCGTGCTGGAGGCAGAACTTTTGTGGGGGGAAATCCCATGTTAATGAAAACACTATCCTTGGCGAGTGACTGGTGTTGATATCCATTCAGTGCAGTTCCCAGGATTTCTCACACTTATATGGTATTTGTTCTTTTCTCTACGCTTCCCTCTTTGGCTTTGTAGAAAAACCACTTCAAATGGTGCCGTCTCCACCTCGTACCCACCCTGGCACTTTCTACGCCACTCCCTTTCCACCTTTCCCTTTTCTCCAATCTCCATTGCTCACTCTCATCTCTCTGTATCAACATCAAACGCCTGATCTGGTACAAACGTTCAAAGACTCTAACAGTTTGTTTCCAACTTCCTTGTCATCATCTCATCCCTCTATTCTCTGTTTACTCTGGGATTTGCATTAGAAAATACATTTTGGGATGGCTAATCCCTCCACGTTTGATTTCCGCGGCAGGGTGATGGCTTCCAGCTGCGCTCTGCGGCATATTTGTGTGAAGAGCGATCTTCGAAAACAAGTTTTGTCGGTGGTATAAATCAGACCACTAATGCTGTGCTGGCTCGGCGCGCAGTCTCTGCTTACATGGTGGCCCTCCGTATGCGTGTTAGTGGATATGCCTGCGTCTGTGTGCTTGGCAAAACTGAGTGATGATGTTTTTACACCACAATCAAGCCCATTTGCAAACCTTTAAATCATATACCCTCAAGTGCGAGTGCAGCATATTGCAAATTTGAATATGCAGCATAATCGTTTTTTACTCGCCTTTGTTCTCTTGTATTTTGATAGTATTGATCATATTTCATGTAATTCTCAAAACTACTCGGTGATAGCAGTTTTGTGTCAGCGCAGGCTTAGCATGAGGAGACCGAGGGCGTGTTAACCGACCGCTTTGATTCGCAAACAGTTATTTATTTTTATTTTATTCACATAAGCCGCCGTTCTCAGAAAGTCTCCAGCCTGGATGCTTCCATTCATTGCAACTCCTTCTCAACTGAGTGAGCTGTTTCACAACCTGCAGACAAAGTCACAAGTGATTTGTTGACAGTTTAATGATATAAAATCACATAATGAAAATGCCACTTCTGCACCACTTGTGGGCATTTTTTTTTAGCACTGAGAAAACAAACACCATCCAGTTTTACCGACCCTGACGATCCGATCCCCGGTTGCAATGACTTGTCTTAGGATTGGTGCGACATCAGCAGAGATGTGGCTCCTGGACCAATCTGTTGCAGTGAAGAGAGAGTGGTCATGAAAACAGAGCTGCTGATTTAGGTTGGTAGACGCTTCCAACCTCATCCACGACCACGAGCTGTGGGCAGCGACTTAAAGAATGAGATCGCAATGAAGTGATCATTTTTGAAGTCGTAAAAAAACATTGGCTTTTTCAAAAGTTACAGAAATATCCTAAACAGCTATCTTAATGCTCCTAAATAGGAAACTACAGTAAGTCGGCATGCCAACAAAGTAGTTGTGGACTGCTGACTATAGTTTCATTCTTACGTTTGAGTGGTATCAGTCTCTTGACATGAAGGCAGGTAAGGGTATTTCCCAAACTGTCTGCTATCTCTTTACTAAATGAAGGAGTGTGTGTGTGTGTATGTCTGTGTGTATCTAGTTGCTTTGGTGTACTGGTGGGGACATAGTAAGCTGAAGTGTTGAGTTTGGAGTTCTATTTAATTGACCCTTGTAAATGTATTGCTGTACAGTTATTCTGTCTTTTCAAAAGTAGTCATGGTGCGTGTATGTGTACATTTGTGCTCCTCAGTTTGACTTTGGTGTTTGTGTTTTTATTATAGAGACACACACACTGAGCTCAACATAGATGCTGGCCTCTGCATATCGCTCTAGATAATGTCATATTTCTGGATTTCAGTTCAAGACCAGCGTTGTTGAATTATTGCAGCTAAATTTTGGCACCCTGAATCAACTGTGTATTTTGCTGACACACCCCATTCCTCCTGCCATGATAGACTTCACTCACTCCTGCTGCAGAGTTTAAAGGGCCCTGCACTTTTTTTCTATAAATCGCAATTCCAGTAGTACCTAAAAAAGAGTAATCAAGAGGGTCATTCCAAGGAGAAGTAGCTTTTATGGACTATAGGAGATATTAAAATGTTCGTATCTGTTTAAACACACGGTGATGTTTTTCTAGCTGTTGAAAAAAGTGGATAATTCCTCTGATCTTCCACTCAGTAACTGCTCTGGTACTAGTTTGGACCTTTGGCTCCTTACATTTGTAATTTTAACCTCAGTTCTTGTCTCTTTGCATTATTGCTTGCTTAAAGGTACAGTGTGTTAAATCTCACCATTGGACGTCCGTCTATTAGAGATTGCAGTCAACTTAATTCCGTTTTTTTACCCCTCACAATTCAAGTACATAATCCTAGCTACGGGGGCCACTGTAGGACAAACAGCTCTGCCATTATAGTGATTGTAGGCTGTCAGTCGGCTGTTTACCTCAGCTGTAAATATAACTGGAGTTTCGATATGCTGTGTTGATCTTTAGGACACTCGAGCCTAACATTAGCTAGCATATTGTTAGCTTTTAAACAGCTGATCTGAGAAGCGAGGGTCACAATATCAGGAATAAATGAGCAAGTTTATGCATGTTTTGTATGTTAGAACCCTGACTTCATATAAAGTTTTAAAGAACTATTTGTGATCTTTAAATTACAAGTAACTTCTAAGCCGCAGTACGTATGTAGCCTGTCTCTAGTCACATGCAAAAAACCCGATTAGGTTGAACGGCAATGTCCACCTTGGCCACGGTGTTCAAGATGGTGCCTGCTCCTGTGTATTCTTGATGTGTTAATTACCTAAAAAGTTTATTAAAATCCATCAGTTTGTTAGAAGATGTAATTGCACACTAATCTATGTATATTTCTGATTACATCGTTTTTTTTTTCTATTTAATAACCTCAAAAAATAACTTTTTGTACCGATAAAAATACTATTATCTGTTTTGCTAAAACAGCTGCCTTCTGACTGTGTCAGTAGTTGAAACGGATACCTTTTACAAATGTTAAAAAGTCTTGCATGCCTGACATGTGTGATTGCAGTAAAATATTCCATTGTTAATTTTTCTCATGTCACTCATTGCACTTATTTTTAGCAAACTCGTCTGGGAAGTTTCTAATAATGGACTGGTTTCAATAGAAGGTGGACCTTGCTTTGTTCTTTTTCTTAGGACGACTCTCTGTGATTCAGGCAAAGTGCACTTAAAGTTTTTAAGAGCAGCCACTTTGTTTGCCCTCAACCTCCTGACCATTATAGAAGTCAAAGGTATATTAACAGAGTCCTTCAAACACTCACAAACCTTTGAGTCCTCGCTGAAGTTGCTCAACATGGACTTCTAATTGGTTCTCACCAACAATGCCAGCCTTCCTTAGCTGAGTGGGAGGCTTTATTGTGAAGTCCAAGTTATTTCTGTGATTTTTGACTGTGTACCACTCAAACTCAGTTTAGTGTGCAGTCACATGTAGAATGTGACAACACAGATATTTTTACCTTACCTTAACAGGATTGTGTAGCACAATCCTCATTGTGGATTGCTTGAATTTGTATAGTTTGCCTGTATTTGTGTCTGTGGATGCGCATATTTGTGCACTAAAGATAAATTCTGAGCATAGCTGCAAGAGCGCTGACTGCAGTAGCGTTTCAGTTTGTGCATGTTCATGTTTGCTCAAATGATGAGGCGCACTGGAGCTATCCAGCTTTAGAAGCCAGATGTCAGAGGTCGTTCCACATTAGTGCCGCCGATCAATCGCAGGCCTTGCATAACTCTCCTGCCTCTTTGTCTCTGAAGGAAGTGGATTAGAGGCTGTTTTCTGTGATGGGACCTGGGATGATTAGTTTGGCCTGTTTAGAATGCATGCGCTCACAGATGCATGCAAACATGCACTCAAAACAGACGGCCTGGATGGTAGAATAGACCTTTGTCTATGCTCGTTTATTTTAGTTTCCAACAAATCATCATAAATCAGATGATGCCATTATGTTCTTTGATGCTGGGAGATCACGAAACTTTCTGTCCTTCCTCTAGGTCACAGTCGCTGGTAAATACTCATAATCAGGCACTTTGCTATTTTATCAAAAAGCTGCCAAAGAAAGAAAACCCTCCGGTTGATGTTTGGTGACTTGCCAACTTTGCTATTTTAGCTGCAATTTTGCTGTTAGCTGGACTACGTCATGTGTGCTTTTATGATCCAGTATCATACAGTGTGTCAGGGGCATTATAGGCTTAAAGAGGAAGTGTTTCCAGCTCCAGATCTCGGGGGGGGGGGGGGGGGGGGGGGAAACAATA
>VUQG01005859.1:8840-26121 GCA_015106755.1 Etia nguti | reverse complement strand
CTGAGTTTAGGTGGACGGCCTTGTCTTGGTAGGTTTACAGTTGTGCCATACTCCTTCCATTTCTGAATGATCGCTTGAACAGTGCTCCGTGGGATGTTCAAGGCTTGGGAAATCTTTTTGTAGCCTAAGCCTGCTTTAAATTTCTCAATAACTTTATCCCTGACCTGTCTGGTGTGTTCTTTGGACTTCATGGTGTTGAACTCATCAGGCAATGTCTATGGGCAACTGACTACACTCAGACCAAAGGGGGCTGAATAATTACGCACACCCCACTTTTCAGTTATTTATTTGTAAAAAATGTTTGGAATCATGTATGATTTTCGTTCCACTTCTCACGTGTACACCACTTTGTATTGGTCTTTCATGTGGAATTCCAATAAAATTGATTCATGTTTGTGGCTGTAATGTGACAAAATGTGGGAAAGTTCAAGGGGGCCGAATACTTTTGCAAGCCACTGTAGTTCAGAATAATCACTAAGGATTTCGTTTTAAACGGTTTTAAATGTTCACGGTAGCTACATCCATCTTTTATATGACGGTTTGATGCTAACCTCAACTCACTGAATTAGACCGCTTCAGCCTTTTTGTGGTGTTGATGCCATGTTTAATACTACAAAGTAGCATGGCTCGCTTTGTGTTTAATTATACTTACAGCCCGTCCAAGTAGTCTGTGCTCCAGTTTTGGTGGGTGAAATGCTAGCATTTTATGTAGCACTAATTAGCAGATAATTGTGTCTTTGTGTTGCACCCATGCAATGCACCTTGTTAACCAGCGCTGGCATTGCTATATTAGACATTGCTATATAGTCGACCCCCAGTACTCGTCGGGGTTAGTGAAAATAATTAGCGAATATTTTAGATCTGCTCCATGAATACTCATATGAATAATAATAAAAATGAGTAGATAAATAAAGAAAAGAGAAACACTAATAACACGATGCTATAGAGAGTTTAGAGAGCTTGTCTTGACAAAGCGAATGCATTTGGCACAACATTGCATTTAGATCATGATTCTGATTACAAAAGCTGCAGACAAGACAGGTTTAAAAGTCAAAACACAAGCTTTCTAGGATTAGCTGATAACTTCACTCATTCCACCCTCTCCAGATGCGGTCCATTCTGTTGTTAAAAAAAACTAAGATAAAAAAACATGGAAGTGACCAAAATCCTAACAATGGTGAAGCTTCACAGACCAGTGGGTGACATCATGGTAGAAATGCCCATCTTTCAATGGGAGCAGTGGCTTTCTGGAGTCTTGTTCTTGCTATGAGTTTGCCACATGACCACTGCAGGCTACAACAGAAAACATCACTGCACCCAGCCAAGAAGGAGTCTTGAAGATGGTCCTTTGGTGCGCTTTACAGGTGCTGTCACATTTGGACAGCCAGGCTAGCTGTTTGCAATTGTTTGCAGGGTTTAAGCTATGCAGATGAGCCACTGGTTGTTTCATATTTGCTCAAAATTGTAATTCAGCATCTCGCTTACTCTTACAAAAAAGTGTAACCAAAACATCTCCTTCATTGCATTTCCTGTGCTCAAATAATAACAGTAAGTGTCATGAAACTTCCCTGATCACCTCTGTGGTGCTGAGTACATCTCTGTTGTGTTTTGCTGGTTTGTGGAGGCCGTGCATCCCATTGGTGTCACGCGCGCGCAACCACTTAGACACGGCTGGTGGCTAGACAGCTTCTCCCAGCCCTGATTCATCATAATTAGGTCACTGGCTCTGTCTGTTGGCCTCTCAGGGATCATCTCACGTTCATACCCTCACATGCACTGCTGTGCCCTGTCTACAGCGCTCAGAAATAATCAGTGATAAAAATAATACACAGTGAATATGCAGTAATCTTCCTCTTACCTGCAACCCTCTATTTAGTGCCACTGTTGTCTTATGAAGCCATCTCATCCTCTGCATTTCAGTCTTCTCCGGCATGATTATTATGGATTTGGAGATTGGAATCAATGTAGGATAATAGCTTTTACCATGTGTCTCCTCATCAGTGGATTTTATGAGAAGCGCCTTGTGAAATTTTCTATATTTACAGATAGATTGAAAAATAAACGCACTGGCATGCAACATGCGGCCCACAACAGTGAGGACAGTAATTTCAATAAGTGACTCAGGACACAGCTGTACAATTAGAGAGGACATCCTGTTTCCATTTGTCTTCTAAAGTCCGGTTGTTTCTATTCTCTCATTTCTCCTCCTTATCTGGACGTGAATGAATGCAGCCCCAGTTGCCATTGGACACAAACAGCTGGTAAAAATGCAACTGGCTTGGACCTTCCCACTGTTAATTTGTTGCTCAGAGCAGAGTTGATTGTAAAATTGTATAATCACGCCTGAAAGTGGAGAGCCAAGATTTGGTTCTTCTAGCTGGATTGAGTTAAGATCCCAAAGGGCAAACACCCACATGTGCTTTCACAATAAACATTTACCAGCTTATTTACAGCTGAAGCTTTTTTTTCTTTCATAAAACCCACACTATTGTTCTCCTGATTTGTTATTTAACAGTTGAACCACCTTCATTATTACCTGTCTCCTACCTTTTAGTGTTTATGCTTTTTTGAGTTTGGTGGAAGACAAAACAGCCAGTGCTTGAAATGTATTATGATAACCAATTACTGTGAACCTACCATTCTGTGTGAACAGACTGTATGTGAAGCTCCAGTGGGATCACTTTACTTGTAGCTTCCGATCGCTGTCAAAACATCCTCTGAAAGAGGCATGCCAAGTTTTGTGTTGTCTTAGTAAATGAAGAAAATATTAATATTTCATGTTTTTGAGAATTCTGCTGCTGAAGATAACGATCAAAACCTTCTTTGAGATGCGAATGCGAAACAAAACACCTCCACATGATCTATTTATAATGTTGAAATGAAACAAGTGGCATACAGATAGTGACAATATATACAGACTGGAAAAATCTTAGTTAAAAAATGGTAAGCAGAGAGAATTAACCTGAAACAAATTTTCATAGTCTCTCTATGCTAGCCTTTTTTTAAAGACACCTTGCAAAGAAAACTTCCGGTGTATCCCTTTATTCCCCGATGGCTCGACCACGTGAACTCAGTCCTTTATAGTTATGCAGCTTTTTAAAAAGACATTTAATCAGCACTGTTTTGTTTCTGCAAATGAGAGGA
Organism: Etia nguti; assembly: GCA_015106755.1. Lineage (NCBI taxonomy): Eukaryota > Metazoa > Chordata > Actinopteri > Cichliformes > Cichlidae > Etia > Etia nguti. Next base: position 22,977 of record VUQG01005859.1, on the reverse strand, counting down.
ACTTTTCAATTTTTTTTAAATCAAAATTCAGCTCCACTGCCAGGAGAAGTAATAATCAAAAAGGTCCCGAACAGCTACTAAATGAACCTTGTGGTGAGATCTTTTTGTCAACGTTTGTTTCAAAGGTCAGCAATAAATTTCCCGGTCTCAGCCGAACAAGAAAAAATAAATGAAGTGCTATGCAATACAATTAAACTGATGATGAAGCTTGTGATTGTTTTCTTCCTCAAACCTTCAGTCTGTTTTATGCCCTGATTATGCTGCAGTTACACTGGGAAAACAGTGGTTGGAGACCACGGCATGACCAAATATATTGCGACCATGTGCAGTAAACTTGCGTTCTAGTTGCCTTTGAAATAGTTGTTTGAAAGTTTATTTAGAGTCCAGCCAGAACCTCATAGAGTTGAAACATAAATTTAATTATGTAAGTGTTGCAGGCTGGCGATTTAACTGCAAATGACATTGGTGCTCAGCAACCTTGTTTTACACAGAATGTAACAGGAATACAAGCAGTTGGCAACCAGTTAAGTCAGATCCCCTACTGCAAAGAGACACGTTGCAGACAAGTGATGCTCATTGCAACAGACTGGCTGAGACTGATTGAAATGTGTTTTCAGTCTCTCTGTGTTTATAAATCTGTCTGCGATTGGTTGGATATACGTTGCCTCCCGATAGGTGACCTGTGCAGAAGTTGGTCACTGCAACTTTTTCCAGTCATTCACCTAATATAAAAAACTTCAGTTTGGACAACCACATATTTTTCCTAGTTGCGAATAGGTTATCATCCTATTTTTATTGTAATGTGACTAAACCATTATGCCCCAGCCATACAGGTCTAGAGACTGATCAGCAACCAACTGGAAACCAGTGGTTGCAGGAGGTTGCTGGCACTTGCAAGTTGAAATCAGTTGCAAAGAGGTATACAGTGCTGCAAAAAAAACTTCCTTGCAATTGCTTTGGTCACTAGCAGATTCCTACAGTTGCTCTGAGTGGTAACCACCTAAGAAAAATGTGATGCAAATCAAAGATGGAAAATTTTTGCCTTCAAAGTAAAAGCTGCAACTTGTTGCAATGTGTTGGCTGTAGCCATGAGACACAACTTTTTATGAAGGATTTTTCAAGTTTTACTATCACTAACCCAGTAGTTGGCAACTTGCAGTCAAGTTGGCGTCTTTTATGTAAACTGTGAGCAACCACAGCAATCACAAGGAATATTTTTGTGCAGTGCCTTCTTTGTGGCCCATTTCACCTCAGCAACCGCTCGCCAACCAGTCAGGGAATACAGGTTTTCTCTCATGACCAGTGATTGCTAGATGGTTGCCGACCAGTCCCTTGGCTTGTGTGACTGGGGTCTAATATTTGTTTTACGATGACTATGGTCACATATATGGTTCTGTGAGATTTTTAGCTTAGTAGCATGCTTAAAATCTCCTTAAATGTAGATGGATGGCATGTAAGTTAAAAACTGCTTTAACCAGTTTAATGAAACTTTAATGAGTTAGCTTACAGATTTTTTTCATTTGGCATCAAACACAAAGTATTGGGGCTGATGCAGGTTTTTGCTTATAAGTTACGTATAAGTAGTATTGGACAAATTACAAGAGCAGATCTTTTGGCCTTCAGGACACCTTCTTTATAGATTTTTAAAATTGAAATCAAGTTTTCATTATTCACTCTGACGGGAGCACCAATCTCTGAAGCAAATTCCATGGAATCCACCCAAAGGCTATCAAGTCATTTCACTCATAATCTCACATCAACTTCATGGTAGCGCTAGAGGAATTTAATGGATCGACAAAGTAAGCAAAATTCAGCTTCTGCTGACCTTGAAGCTCAGAGGGTGCTAAAACATCTGCACAGATCTGCTGCCAGATCCAGTTATGGGACTTAAATGTCACAAATATTTGGATTAGGTGGGTTTAAAAGAGCATAACAAAATCAAACATTGTGTTTACAAATTGAAAAAATCATGAATGAAAAGAGGGTTGGCCCAAGCACAGGCCCCGAGGAACTCCAAATATCATATTCACTGAAGAGAAAGACGAGTTCCCATATGTAAAATAAAAGTTTCTGTTATATAGGGAGATGAATCAGTCAAGCACGGGACAGGTGATACCACCCAGTGCTTACGGCATTCAAATTTAAATTGGATGATCAACGGTGTTGAAGGCAGCTCTGAGTACTAAAAGGATTAAAAATGAGCAATTTGCTGCACCCGCTTTTCAAAAAATGTCATCATCATTATTCAAATTAAAAGCAGGCTCACCCCACTTAGTGTGACAGCAGATTTACGTCAAACCACCAGTCTCCTGCACCACATTGGGAAACTGACAACCATTCAAGGAGGATCTGTGGGTTTATAATTTTCTCCATCTGACGGACATCCAGTATTAGGAGACTCCTAGATGGTCCCTGTTCCTGTAGGATGTAAAGGAAGTGGATTGAGCTCTGGAGAGCTGCATGAAGAAGGAGCCACATATGGACTGGCATTTATAAATGGATGTCTTTTCTCACATTTTACACACAACACAGGTGGTTGTGGGAAATTTCACACGACTGTATTGAAAATGTGAAAATGGAAAACTTGCAGAATTTAAAGGGTATGGGCCTGGAAAAACGATCTCTGCCTGAACCACAAGATGACCGGATGACAAAAAATCAAAACTGTACTTTAACCCCCAAAACACTACAAGCTACAAGCTCTTTGTAGGTTTAACAAGTACAGTTGGTGCTGCTACAGATGACAGAAAAATGGTTTCTCAGAGTGACTTCACAATGGACTGATGCCATACAGAATACTGCAGCAGAGCATTATTTTCAGGCTAACAAGTGTGCAAACTCAATCAGTTGTTATTAACGCACTGTAATGTAGTTTTGAAACATCCTTAACTGTTAAACAAGCAGTTTCATTTGTTACACAGTTAAAATAGAATAATCTTGAATAATATGCATCTACACACATAAAAAAAAACCCACTCAGTGTCTTAGGCTAAAAAGCTACACCCAGTTCTGAAACAGCCAAACACAGGACAGCAACTCTGTGTATTTAGACATGTAGACATGGTCAAGGTGACCTGCTGAAGTTCAAACCAAGCAGAATGAGGAAGAAATGTGATTTTAGTGACTGTGAACATGGCATGGTTGTTGGTGCCAGGCAGGCTGGTATGAATACTTCAGTTCTATTCAATTCAATTTTATTTATATAGCGCTTGAAGGCAGAAGAGGATCTCTGAACAGACGGCGCATTAAGCTTTGAAGCAGAAGGGCTACAGAAGACCATACTGGGTGTCACTCATGTCAGATAAGAGCAGGAAACTGAGGCTATAATTCAGATGGACTCAACAAACTGGAGAATAGAAGATTTCATGTATAAAAGAATGGATCCATTTTAGCTCATTTATTTCATTTAGCTTTGTATGAATGGTTCAGAATGCTGATGGTGTAATGGTGCAGGGGATATATTTCTTAGCACACTTTGAGCCTTTTAGTTCTGGCCAAGGATCATTAAAATACCACAGCCTACCTGAGTATCACCGCTGACCATGTCCATCCCATTATGACCACAGTGTATCCATCTTCTGCAGAATAACGCACCAGGTCACGAAGCACAAATCATCTCCAACTGGTTTCTTGAACATTACGGTGAGTTCACTGCACTCAAATGGCCTCCACAATCATTTCAATCCAATGCAGAACCTTTGAGATGTGCTGGAAGGAGAGCTTCACATCACAGACATGCAGCCAACAAATCTGCAGCAATCTCTGATGATGTCATGTCAGTATGGAACAAAATCTATGATGAATGTTTGAAGCACCTTGTTTAATCTAAGCCACGAGTTTAAGCCAGTTCTGAAGGCAAAAATGGGGTCCAACCCAGTGCACACGACATGTAACTAGTGAAGTGGCCGGTCAGGGTAGCTTCCCAAAGCTGAGGTATGATTGTGCGATGCAGTTGTTCAGATTGTGAGCTCGAAAAACCACCATGGCATTAAAGGAATAGAGCTACTCAGATAGCTAATGCTTATTTCTAAACCATATTCTATTTATGAATAAAAAATATAATTTTTAATGATTTTTGTTTGATAATCCACTAGCATCAACGCGGTCATTATGAGCAACAACAGCATGAACAAAGCCACAGCTAAATTCGGCATAATGTAGCCTTATATCTACCCTCAGTTTTTGATTCTAGTAAAAATTATTCACTTTGCTTTGAATCTCTACAGCGAATCTAATTTTCAAATGTATTAAATTGTATCTTGTTCATTCAGAAGCCATGAGAATCAGAACAAAAACAGCCTTGCTGGTATTCAGGGGTCAAGCAAACAGGTGGTCAGGGGCTAGTCATGCTCCACCACAGGCGACCAATAGTGAAGCCCATTAGGGGAGGAGCTCGGAGGGTGTGCACCAACTTAAAACTGGAGTTTATGCAATAACTGCTATTTTTATAGCAGAACCTTTTACAGAGCCATTTACCTGTCCCAATTTTCCCCATGCCACCCCAGTGGAAGTAATGGCTTCAACCTGTCCACTCCTATAAAACTGTCTGGCTCCATCACTGCTGGAATTAAATTCCTCAGAAAATATATAGGCCTGTAAGTGTATAAAGTGTATTGATACCAGTCTAAAAGGCTAACTGTCAGACTTTATACTATGATAATTTTACAACTGGTAATCTTAACTTGCTCTAGCAGACTTGAATTCTTTACACTGTGATTTTAATGGTTTGTTCAAACATGCATGCTGTTTTATAACAGAATTATCCGAAACCTATCGGTTTAAAGTTAACTCGAAAAATAATTCTGTGCTGCAGTTAAAGTGCAAACATCTCATGCAGAATACCCCCGTCAGTAACGCTCTTAAGTGACATGATAAGCTGGTGGTAAGACATCTTCTTGAGTCACGGGTGAAGCTGGTTTTCTTTCCCAACAACAAGGCTGCAGTCTATTGTGATTTATTTACCCTCCAGATGTGTTTACTTAAAAATACTTAGAGAATAGATTAATCTGTGAAGCAGGGACCGAAACAGTGAGCTCCCCTACTTTGTGGATCAGCTCTAATGGATAAAAGAATGAACCCTTATCTCTGCCTTACAATGCGTCTGTGTTTTTAAATCATTTATTGCTGGTTTGTTTACTGCTTAAACGCGGCAATAAACTGAGAATCTGAGTTTAACGTGTGAGCTGCGAAAACTGTTAGAGAGTGAAAAAAAAAGGGCACCTTTAAGCCCGTCAGATCATTTTGTGGTCACAAAGGGCCGTGTTGTTTACAGAGATGTTCTTTTACAGCTGTGGTCATGGGGTTTAGTGGGCTAAACATTAAGGAGGAAACACAATCAAGTGAATATGATCACAGGATTCTCTGACAGCTGACCTCTGCTCAAGAAGAAGGCAACAAAAAGAGGCCACAGAGCTATTGATTAAGACAACAGAGCGCCGTCTGTCTCTGCTGGACTCTACACTTCACTGCTCGTAATGACACGCTGAAGAAAAAAATTCATATATGACCTACATGGAGGGTCAGCCACCATCCATTGGTGCATGACTCAAGCCTGGCGCACATCAAACAGGCAGTCTGCTCCTTATTTCATCGAACTATAATCCAATTTCTTCAGTCTTTAAACAACTGTTTGCATTAATTCTTTTACTTTAACGAGATAAAGACATAAAACTGAAAGAAAGCGAAAAAGAAATTCAAAAGAATTCATCTTCCCTGCTGATTAAATCATGCTGGCTTGATCCGCATGAATCTAATTTATCAACAAACACAAAGGACAATACACAATTAGAGGAAAATGGTATTATCTGGAGAATGCGCTAAAAGAAAGCAGAATCATTCTAAATAGCTACCCAGTCACTTGAGGAGGCAGTGGAAATAAAAGAGAATAGTCTTTAACAAGACGCGGGAGCTCAATAAACAGGCAAACCTTCCTTGAGGCGGTTGGAGCGAAGGGGAATACACAATCATCTCCTTTCTGATGTGCTGGGGTTAGGAAGGAGGGCTGGGGATCACTTCCCGGCCAACGCAGTCGGAGCTCAGAGGATGCCCTTAACTTTATTTGTTCCACTTGATTGTCATAAAGAAATCACACTCCCCGATTCACCATAAAGTCAGCAGGGTTTTTTTTTTTGGGGGGGGGGGTCATGCCCCGCTTTACATTCAGCACAACTCTTCTCTGAGGCTTCTTTAATATGTCACCGTGGGTGCGTAAATCCACAGAGTGAGGACATTTATTTTATGTGTGATTTAATGCCTGCGATGAAATAAACAGCCTTATGAATGCAGGCTTTAAAGGTGGTCAATGATGAAAACGACGGGAAGTGATAATTAAATAACATCTGAAGAAAAGGAGTGGCAAAATCTTATTTTAGAGCTGAAAGGATTAGTTGATGAATCCATTACTACAGATGTTTTGATATCCAGTTAATCATTTTAGTCATTTCTCAAGGAAAAAAGAAAAAGATTTTCTGGTGACAGCTTCTCAAATATGTGGATTTTATGCTTTTCTTTGTCCTTTATCAAAGTAATTAAATACATTTTGATTTGAGGCTTCGGTCCAATAAAGCAAGCCATTTGAATACATCACCTTGGGCTAAGGGAAAATTATTTTGTGTTAGGTTTTGTATAAAAATGAAAACAATTAAAAAAAGATGCAACAGATTAATTAATAAAACATGATGCAATTGCCAGTTGCAGCCCTGATTTGTACTAAATGGGGCTAATAGGTTGCTCTAAATGTGCTAAATTGCCTAATTAAATTCTTCATTTTATTTGATTTTTGGGGGGAAACAAATGAAAGGTAGCAGTACACGGCCAAACTGAATGAAAGCTAAAGAAGAACAGACCGGGAAGAAATTACTATTCTAGTTTATCCTTGAAAACATTGCATTTTTAAAAAAAAAATTTCCTTTTGAATCTACCTGCAAAAACACCCACAGGGTATCTACCTGCATTTATCCTCTGTAGATTTGCAGTTTAAAAGAGAATAGCGCGCCTAGTAACGGTCTCCACACCTAACAAATACTTGATATCACATCCTTTAGCACATCTTCTAATAGCCATATGCTTTGGAACAAATGAGTTCCTGCTCGTTCTCCTCCCCATCTCCACCCACTACTATCACGGCAGCTAAATCAAATATTCGTGTTGGAGGGGAAAGCGCTTAACACGTTGTTGTTATCTGAGAAATCAGTCATGCAGTTAATTGTTGTTGTAAAAGGAAAATCTTGCAAGATTATGAAGCTAATAATCATTATACATGCATCGTTTTTTTTCCCTTCCCTCCCTAGCTGACACCAGAATGATAAAGTGTTGCCTGTGGAACCAAAGATATTAGGTTCTCCAAAGAAAAGCGAGGACAGTGATAGTTTAGAGTGCCCTCTTGATGGCACTTTCCTTTTATGAGGCAAATGATCTGAATAACAGGGCCTGCCACTTGTAACATTTTGCACATTAGGTCATGGCTGTGGTTTCTACAGTATCAGCAGACCTGTAGTGACTGCAGTTTAATGTCCTTCCAGCTGCACCTGCTTTTCAGTGAGGTTGAAGAGCCCTGGAGCCACCTGGCCCAGTCCAAAGAGCTGCAGCGAGCACCTGGAATAGCTTGACGATGACTCAGAGCAAGGAGAATCTACCTACAGGGGAGTTCAGCCTCTCGCAGCTAGAAAAACAAGTGTCTGTTTGTCAGATCACATCTTTCTGGTCCACAGGTTTGGGGCATTAGGGCAAATGGGAGCGCACTGTGGGGTTTGTTAGAAAGAGTTCAGCTTTGACTGTATCCCTCAAGGCATTGCACTTTCTTTTTTCGGGCTCTAATCTCTATCTGCTTCAAGACAGCATATGGTAAAAGACAACAAAATGTAGCCCGGGGAAGTCTATTTAATCCTTTATGGCAAGCATCCCAGAATTCAAGGAGGTCGTCAAAGCAGATGCAAATTTGATCTTTTTGCAAAAACATATTAAAACCTGGAGATCGGTATGCCCTGGCGCCCTGCAGTGATTGTTGTGATTGAGCAGGAACATAAAAGAAAGCCAACTTTGCTTCGGTTTATCTACTTTGATGGCACGGGTTTCAAAAGCGCGGACGGCCTTCTATAGGAGCAACTCCCCTCACAGTTAAAGCTTACACAAATTCGGGCAAAGAGGGTGTCACGGGCCCTCGGAGGGTATAACAAGTGAGTGCAGATCAATATAGCCAGTATGTGTTAAATTTCAAGATTGTTTGATGCCTGGACAGGTTCACAGGGAACAGGTTCAGGCCTGATTCAGAGCTGAGTCACCTCTCTCCTCATTTTTTCCCTTTTTGTACATCTTCATAGCACGAGATGGCGCAAGCCGGATTATATATCATTTACTTTTGTGGTCTTTATTCCATTTGAAGCGTGCGACGATCAGTCAAAGGAGCTGCTCGTACATCAAAGAAGGCTTGACAGAGGAAAAAGCAACTCATGCACGATGCCAAAGGAATTATACAAAACGTCATGAAACTTTATTTTCAAAAGTGTCATGATAATATGAAAATATCAAAATCATTTAGCATCACAGTTTTCACTGTTAATATACAATCATCTCAGTCACACTTACATTCAATATATAAAAATAGAAAAAGGAACCTGTCGCTGGAAAATGCATATTATTGCTGAGTAAATCTGAGGCACTTCTATTGCTTTCTGAGTGCTGGCGAACTGTTTCTAAAGACTGTGCAAAAGTTATAATAAATTCACCCTAAGTCTAAGTTTGCACTTGTTCCCTATCTAGCAATGGCTTCAATATTCCTCTGGTTATACTGCCATTCATTCAAAATGCACCTTTTGGTATTGCTTGTATAAAAAAAAACACAAAAAAAAACACAAAAAAAAACTGCATAACAGCCATTGAGAGAGACATTGGTACAAACACTGTAGATAACATTGTGAAGGCATATAAAACTTTCTAGACATGCAGAAAAGTGCATGAATAGCACAGGTAGGTGAGTACATGGTTTGACAAAGCTCGACACTGATTGCAATCACAGAAACACTGCTTGAAACGAGAGGCTTGCGAGCACTGAGCTGTTTCGCACTTTGAAATGAAATCGACCGGTAGTAGAAGAAAAAAAAAAAAAAGTCTGTAAATTTGTGAACAAACCCACTTTGGTGTGATTCCCTGACAGTTCTCCTGGGTTTGGGGGAAAAAATAATAAAGAAGAAACAGAGGAAGGGTTTTTTTTTTCTTTCTTTCGCTTTTTTTTTTTTTGGTGGTGGTGGAGAAGGTATCCCAGTTCAGTGTGCTACACAACAACCAGATTCCTCATGTTTGTGCAGAAGAGACATCCTGGAGAAGGTTTTGGAGCAGTTCTTGCATTGGTATTTTTTCACATCCGAATGGGTCTGTAGGTGAGCCCTGAGATTGGACCTGTCCGCAAACGCCCTGTTGCAGTGAGGGCAGGAGAAGGGCTTCTCTCCTGTTGGAGCAGAAATGAGAGAAGACGTTTGTCAGCGATTGCACACACAGAGACATTGTGGACTATATATTTTTGTAATGGCTGCAACACAGTTTAGAAGGCAAGCACTGCTGATTACTCAAAAGAAGAAAACGAAAAGAAAAAAGAATATCAGTCTGAGAGTTCAGTCTCACTACAACACAGTGGGGAGCTGTTAGAACCACTACATCATATATCAGCATGTTGAATCCGCTCCTGATGAATCTAAAGCTGCTTCTTCACACAGCAGGCCCCACTCTTATCACCAAGTCAACTCACCAGTGTGCGTCCTGATGTGTCCCTGGAGCAGCCACGGTCTGGAGAAAGCTTTCCCGCATATTTTGCAAACACAAGGCAAGGTGTGAGTCCTGATGTGCATTTTGAGAGCCCCCAGGCTAACGTACTCCTTCTCGCAGTATTTACAGCTAAAGGATTTCCTCGTTTGGGCGTCGCAGTGCAGCTGCTTGTGCTTGAGCAGTCCAGAGTACGTGGAGTAGGATTTGCTACACAAACTGCATTGGAATTTCTCTGCCTCAACTCCGTGAGGGTCTGTTAGCTTGGGCAGCATCTGCTCGTCTTCATCGCTCCTCGGGCTCTCGGAGCCGCTGTGGTCTTTAGAGGAGGTGTCGGAAAGCGATGAGGGGTATCCAGAGATGGGAGAGAGGTCACTGGGGAGCGGAGATAGCGGCAAGTTGCTGGTAGTCCACACTGTGATGGGGCTGTACGCCGCCGGGCTCAGGATCTCCGGCTGGGGGATGACTGACAGGGGAAGACCCTTGTAGATGTGCGGTGTGATGAACACTGGAAAAAACAACAAAAAAGAAAAAAAGAAAAGACAGCAAGAGTTATGAGATGTTTGGGTGTCATGACTTCAGTGAAAAGCACAGATTTCAAAGCAGGTAGTCCAGTGATTTTGAAACGAAACTAACTTCTGCAAAGTTAAAAAAAACAACAACAACAACAACAAAACAAAAAATGCGTCTGCCTGTAAGAAACAACTTTTTAAACTTTGTAAAAAGTGAACACTGCTGCTTTATTTCTAAAAACAAAAAAACATCAAACGAAACTTTACCTGCTGGGCTTTCCAACTCACTATAATTTGGCTTCTTTGCGGAGTTTATGTGTTTCTTGACCAGAAAGGAGCGTGGCATCTTGGAAAACAAGAAGTCAACTTTTGGCAAACTTTTTTTTTAGTTCTTAGTAAAGAGGAGATGAGCGTCAGTTTGCTGCGCGAAGACGGAAATCCTTATTGCTTAAGTCCAGTGGAGTGTCATCCTGCGTCGCTGCGCACTTGGAAACAGTGTAGCTGTAAAGAGCTGTAAATACTGCCTATCAGGTGCATGGGAGGAGCCACCCACTGCTATTTACATAAACTGGGAGCTCAAGCCAATTACATTTCGTGTGTACCGCTGAACTGCAAAATGCGCTTTTAGCCTATAGTGGCACTTGCACACCCCTAAGGGGCTGGGCTAGTGCCATTTATTCCAGTAAGACAGGTGCTTTGTGGATAGATGTGCAAAAACTTGGTTGTGATTCAAGCGTGCAAGTGGGTTAGTTAAGTGCAGTGAGATGAGGAAAGGGAGTAGAGGTTTTTTTTTTTTTTTTAAATCGAAGTAGCGAAAGAAAAGGAATTAGGACTTCAGGGTGACATAGATTAGCTACTTAAAATGCCATCGCTAATGCAATCACTGCACGGAGTGTGCACAGTGTCACTGATGATTGTTGTGTTATAAACCTCTGGGGACTTGATTATCCTTTATGGGTGGCATGCTTGAATTGGGGGAAGCTCCCACCATCACCAGCATGCAGAATAATGTTCATGATGATAATAAATGGCTTGAAGGGAAAGGGGAGGTTTATAGTGCACACACATATTTATATATACATGTTTATTAAACAGGCAAGTGACTGCAGGATAAGTGCAAACCACCAAATGACCAAACTGCATGCTGCCATCCACATTCTCATTCACTGGCTAGGGCAAAGAATGCCCCCCTTTCTAATGCAGTTTTCTGTGGGGAAAGCCACACATTTCCTTGCCAAAAATGCAATAAGGCATTCATCCTTTAAATGTAAATTTAAGTGTAGTTCCCTCTCAAGGTCAGCATCATACCATAATCAAATTTATCCCTGCTGCTGCTGAACTGGACAGGAAGAGGCAAACTTAGCAGTGTACGCCCCCTTGTGTTGGAGTCAGTTCTAAGAGAGCCAGGTGTGAGTCTAACAGGGCAGAAGAAAAAAAAAGAAACCCACAAAGGCAAAGGCTTAGCTATGGTGATATTGAAAAGCAGCTCCTGGAGCACTTTGATTGGCTGGGTCAGCAGATATGAAAAGCTCCTTATGTCTGGGGCCAGCCTTAAGTTAATTGTGAACTGCTTATCTTATCTAGAAAACATAATTGCAGATCATGAATAGTTTCCCTTTGTGCCTGCCTGGATTATAAAGGGAAGGGAAGGTTATCTGTGCATAATAACTCCCGGCTACTGTCACACATTCAGCACTCTGTAGGCACGTAGGATGGGTGAGAAATGGTGGTGTTTGGTGGTGATCCAGCAGAAAACATTGTGCACTGTAGAAGGTAATGCTTTGAAATCAATATTACCCAGCAAGCAAGTGAAGCACTGCGTGCATGCTTAGGTGAAAAATGTCTCCTTGCAGTTTTCATGCTTCAGTTATGTTCTCTGCATTCAGAGCATGAGGATGCTGTTCTACTGACAGTAATGAAGGGAGGGTGGGCAGAAGCTCGGGGCTTGACTGAAATCATATCACTAATTCTGAAAAGCAGAGGCTGTAGTTTATGAGCTCTAAAATTAATTAACGGAGATGAAGCCTTGAATCCCTAGCCCTACATCATGTCAAATCAGGACAGTGTAACGCCAGCAAAATAAATAAATAAATAAATGTGCTCGGTTAAAATGTGAACAGGACTGTGTGGTCAAGCACAGGTGTTTTCTGCCACACAGTCTGTTTTTATTGCAGTTGAGTGTGATCCATCACGACAGTGCAGGTTCAAACTGTTTTCCCAGTGTCACGTTTTCATATCACAACCAAAGAATTTTCCCCACCAAATAGGAAACGATCAATGACTCTCATCACATTTGAATTCAAATTCAATTTCCAACCAGTGCACGAATATGTTATCACCATTTTCCTAATGAGCCTTTCCCACTTCGGACCAGTGAGGAGAGCACAGACGAGAACACGTACGCATGCACAGAAACCTCTCATGTGAAATAACTGCAGCTGTCCTCGTTTTGGCACATAACTGTCTGTACGTGCAGACCCTCATCGCTCATAGTAAGAAGCTGATTAAGAAAATGGGTATAGATCCATTGCTCCACCTTTGTTGTTGCTGTTGTTGTTTTTTTACAGTACAGTTTTTGATAGCGTACCTCAAATGCAGAGTAATCTGACATAGCAGCCAATTTTTCTTGATTTTAAAGTCTTTAGGGAGTGGCATACATTGAAATAACTTGCATGGCCTGCCTGCTAAAGCAGTAAAGCTGAGTCAGCTGCTATAATAGTTATGACAGAATTATTGCAAGTGATGGTGGAAAGTCTGAATTTTTAATGACATAGCCAAAGAAACTGTAAGTCAAATAGATGAAAGTTGTAATAAGGTCAAAATATCTCCAAAGCTTCTGTTGGGACCTACCTGAGGAATATATAACAGCATTAGTATAGGTGTGAATTAGCTTTGGTGATAATGGATTACAGTTAAGCTTTTGAGGAGGACAGCCTTACTGCTGAAGACACCTATAGAGGCTGCTGTTGTATAGTGAAGTGTGAAGTCAGTGAGCACTTCCATTTATTATCTCCCAATCACACGTCTCCCCTTGGCATAGAGAACCAAGAGAGCAGCTGCAGGTTGCTAGAGCAGTACTGTGCCGTCCAGTGCAGCAGGTTTTGACCTTTAATTAACAAGCCTTAATTAACAGGCTGGAAATCCGGTATACGTGGACTTCAGACTGGAATGTGCACGAGTGCTGCACAGTTTATGAGTAAGTGCTGCCCAAGAAGGCAGCTTGAAACGTCAGAGGAGTCAACTTGCTTCATGTGGGGAAACAGCGGGATCTTTCAGCTGGCATGATGACAGCATGGAAAATAAGGAGCACCTGGTCAGCCTGCGCAGCTGCTCACGAGAGGGCCTGAGGGAAAGAATCCAAATACTACCAAGTGACTGAATGCATGTACAGTGTGTGTGTGTGTGTGCGCGTGTGCTCACTGACAGCACAAACTGAGTCAGTGTCTGACTGTGCAAGACTGAGAAAATCCACCCATGCCTTTTTTTTTTCCCTTTTATAAACCATTCAGCTCAGAGCATTGTAACTCACATGCGCCAATCATTTTTAAGAATGGTCCACACATGTAAGCAGATATGAAATTATGTTTTCCTTTTTTGTCATGTGCACTTGGGCATAGCTTGGTAGAAAAATCTATCAGAAACCTGACCCTTTAATCTAAACCTAACCTTATCCTGACCACAGCTTCAATCTAAAAAATCAGTGATTCATGTCAAAGGGGGCTTGCAAATCTTAGCCAGATCCCCACAGTGTGACAGTTTGGACAGAATTATGTCCGCAGAACATGTGCAATACTACTAAACACACGCTTTTGGATTGCAGTTTCCAAATAGTGAACCTAATACCAGTTTAAGCCCAAACCTAATCTAACCCC